>JBBMFX010579897.1:0-14124 GCA_037832545.1 Rhabdalestes septentrionalis | reverse complement strand
CTATACATGTTGAAATATAGACCCTGTCCAAATATTTCATAAAATACAACTTGTGAAAACACTGCAGTGTGGTCGGCCTGGTGTTACTGTACCTCTGAGAGAGCTTTTTCCTGTGTTTGCATTCTGGGAAGAGGGAACATAAGTTTAGCTGTTTCTGTGCTGTATAACTGGAAGGACACTTGTTTTCTCCATAAATGTAACTCACTGTAGCAGATGGTACTTGCTGTTAATATAATGTGTGTACATGACTTCAGATGTTGTTTCTGAATCCAAACAAAGTGTATCTGGGTTGGGAAGCAATCACTTTAATTCATAAAGGCCTGCCCTTGGGAAAAGAACAAACATATACAATAAGAGCCAATGACATGTTTTTTTTCTCATAACCTTTCCTGCTGAAAAAAGGAACACTCCAAAGGAGAGTTCAGACCTGTTGACTTCATGCTGGCGTGGCTGACCTAGCCCTCCCTGGTCTCGCTGCTCGCCTGTGTAATTGAATCGCGCCTTGTGGTGGTAGTGTTGGATGAAGAGGCTGGACGAAACAGCAGGAGGGGCGTTTTAGCACCAGCCCGAGTGATTTCCTCACCTCGGATTCTATAGAGGGGGGTACTGGTGCTGCTTAGTGGGGGAGGTGTAGGAAGACTGAGAATTGAAAGATAGTTGCAACACTTTAGAGAGATTTTTTTACAGCATTTGTTCCTGTAGTGTTGTCTGACTGGAACCCTCTGGCTGCTCTTCAGAGTAAGTGTGGAGCCCTCGACTTGTCAGATAAGGATGAAGAAAAGCTGTCGTCTACTTTGGGTTCTGAGGCTCACCGGCTGAATTTTTAAGTATAATTTGTCATTTTCATTTACATTTCCGGCATTTAGCGGACACTCTTATCCAGAGCGACGTACATCGGCTCTTTAGTAGTCCACATCTGTTCCTCAAACCTGAAAAAGCTGAATTTAATCAACATCCGTTATTCACCCATGTTACTGCTAGCTGAGCTAAACACCTTCACAAATCCTGTGAAGAGAAAAGTCAGAGGTTAAAGCATAAGTAATGAATAAATTGAGTTTTCTTCTTTCTGAGTTCTCCAGAGTTCATGTGTAATTCATTCTCCCCTAATTTGTTTGATTTATTGTCTGTGTGAGTTATTCAGTTGTGTCCAGTGCTCTCCTGTGATCTCACTGACTTTTTTTTTGTAGTTGCAAGCACAACTAATTGGGCAACATATTTTAAGCCTGTGTAGATCATGACCTCTGTGTTGCTTTATTAAAACGTGATTTATTGAAAAATTGCAAAACCTGAAACCCCTCTATTGCCCGGAAATCCACCTCCCTGCGCCGGAGCAGAGGGTCAGTGCGCTCTAGTGCTTGGGCGCCTGTCAGTACCTGTGAGACGGATGTGCTTCTGCCTGGCGCTTCATGTCTTGCATTATCACTAAATGGCTCTGTTAGATTTATAGTCTCCCTGAGTCTAACTGCATTCCCCCTGTGCATGGTTAAGCTGCGTCAGCCTCCAGCTGCATCGATCCTGCTGCTGCCGGTGTGGCTGTGGCTCTCGGAGCACGCAGGTTCATGAAAAGCACTTTTGCTTATCTAGGAAGGTGCTGAGAGGCCCTGATTGCTCACACTTCCGCTCGCTGATGTCAACACAGCAAAGCCTCGGAGGGGGATGATGTAATTCGACCCTCGCATAGCTTTGGAATTGGAAGGATCGAAGGACATTTTGGAGGGGGGTGCCAATTAAAGCAAGCCACTTCGGGAGTGTTGCACATGATGCCTATTGGGTTACAGTGTTTGCCCTTTATAAAGCTCCTTTGCTTAGGCTGACGTAGTGGAAGCATGTACCTCGTTCTGGTGAAACGTTCTACTTTGGAACGACTACTTTGCACAGGACAGCACAGTAAGAGCAGTTTTAATAAAAGTGTTAATAAAGACCAAGCTGCACTTTCGTAATTTAAAGCGCTTATGTTTTTTGTAAATTTTTTTAGTTCATTCTTTGCTCTTTAACTTTATATTGTTACCTTTACTATACTGCTGAGTGACTTGTCTTCTCTCGTCAATCACATTTCCTTGCAATGTTGTACCTGTGCTAACTTGCATAGACAAATAAAGCTGAAACCTGAAACTCGTTTCAAGCATTTTCTCTCAGCTGAGACAAACTAGGCCTGCGACCCAGATTGCTGTCGATAAATAAACAAGTTCGTAGGTAAATCACTGCTTTAAATAACGCATGCCATCTTCTGCCAGGAACGAAAGATTCTGTTCTGCAAACAAGTTGAGAGTAATCTTGTCATCACAGGGAAATCTGGAGGTTAAGCCAGCTTACTGTGCTGCTGGATAAAGTGGCAGCATAACTCTCATTGGCTCCGGATGGATAAGCAGGGGGGGCTGAGCTGTCATTGACTTCATCGCTGAAACTTTTACTCAGATTCAGTTGATTTCGTCTTCTGTTACACTGAAATTTGTATTTTTTTACTTCATTTTCCAATAGCTCCTTATTGTTTTCTGTACAGTGTAGTATATTATAGCACTATGGAACCAAACACCTTCATTTTAACCCTTAAAATTGCACAGATTAAGGCCAATCAAGGGGTAAAACTACTAAATTGTCCCCTTCATTTTTCAAATTTTCTCCTTTAAATATTAGAACCTTCAGAATTAGCCTTAAGACTAAGCGGTTTCACACCCATGCCTTAAATCCACTTGTAGGGTCAAATGAAGTGATTGGTCCAAAATTAATGGCCATTTAATTCAAATGAATGTATTTTCTGGGGTAAATAAAGGTATTTTAAGTACATCATGTTTCGTTGTGCTTCCCACATTAAGCACAGCATCAGCTACATTCTTGAATGAAGCCTAAAATCTTTGATCAGTCTTAGAAAATGGCTCTATTTAAGCTTGTGGCTTTTTCTTCTGTGTGTCTTTGTTGCTATAGCTAGTCTTACGGTCTGAAGAATTGATTTGAATCATCCCCGTCATGGATTGTGTTGGTTTGTTTGTGTTTTCACAGCAAAAATCAATTTTCCCTGAAGGCTTTTACGGAACGCATCGATTGAACCCCACCATTATCAGCTGGTGGTATCAGTTATGTGCTCTGTTCAACTGTCCCAGCTCTACTGTGTTATAAGCACTGTGCTTTAAAACACTATTGCCAACATTTTCTTCCAAGAAATTACTCATCCTCACCCTACAGCCAAATTAGGGAGTGAAGTCCTGTCCTTCATGTAAAATGTGAGGTTTCCTGTGAACTAAATGCTCTACTTACATTCTCCAGTTGGGAATTTCACTGTAACGTAGTCTGTGCAGTTTAATGAACAGGCTTAATGTTCCATCGAGTGATTTTAGTTTTGAAAGCCGTTTGTTGTGGTGCTCGCAGCTCACGACGCAATCTGCCACCATCAGCCATTAGCAGTGAAAAACATTAGACACATTTTTGTTCTGCCCCTCCCAGGTTAAAAGTCAATTACACGATTCACTCGGATAAGATATAAAAGCACTGGGCAACAAAAACAATGCAATTGTTCGGATTTTGTGTGACATGACGGAATGTCAAACAGGAGGAGGCACAGTTTTGAATCTGATGTGTACATGACGGAAGGAAGAGGTTCTCAGACGGGCCGCTTTCCGGTAGGAAACGAGATTTTGTTTGTTTGGGATCAAGCATTTTTCCCAGTGAGGGAGTAAACAGCATGAAAATAGCAGACAGAGGTCCTAAGAATGGGCACACAGGTCAAATACCAATACCAGTGCCAGTCCCAGTGGGACCAGAATATGGAATATATTTTCGCTATAAAGAAATGTCAGCTAATGAGTCACTGCCATAGAAATAACAGCGATTTGATTTGTATTTTCAATATATTATATGATGCTATTTCAAAACAAGCCTAAAGTAGCACTAATGTCAGACATGGTTTGAGTTTGAGGAATGAAGCAGTGCCTTAGGAGAACAAGTTTTGTTTCCTTGAAGAACTTCCACAGCATTCACTGAAGTTTTTTTAGGGAACGTGGCCTCACTCCAGAGAACAGTTCTGGCACCTTTTTGGAAAGTGTACCATACATCTGCACAAACACTGAGGATCCGTCTTTCTCTCTCATGGCCCCTATCGCATTCCCTGTACCACACACACACACACACACACACAGCTATGTGTAACAGTGTAAAAGTGCAGCTGTTCACAAACTGATCCTGTTACTGTGTCAGTTGGGAAGGATTCTTAGACAGCCGCCCTGTACGTGTAGATATGTTTTTACAGTAGCTCGGAGTGAACAGGCTGCAGGAATATTTTGGGGGTGTGAGAGTGTTTTGCAAAACTGCAAACGTGTGAAGCCTCGCCAGCTCGGCCCACCGGTTCTCACCGCCTGATTCGTTCCCCTCTCAGGTTTAATCTTCCTTCGCAAACTCTCGTCTTCTCCCTCAACTTGTGGAAAGAACTGTATTCTCCTCTGTCTTTCATTTTCTTCCATCTCCCTCTACTGCCCCTCGTGCCCTCTCTGACACACACTCTTCTATTCTGCCCACCATCTCTCGCCTCTGCTCCTTTTCTCTCACTCTTTCCTCCCATGTTGATCACAAACGCGCAAACAAAACACACAAACGTCCAAAACGCAACAGTTATGGGTCGATCGGTCCTCATTCTTTCCTTTTCACACCTTTTATTAATCCACGCTTTCTCACATGGCTGTGATTTAATATTAACCTCCCTTACCGCCATGTATTGGATCCCTGCACAAAGCCATTTTGAATTCATCCCTCGAAAATTGGCCCGCTCCGGTCTTTTCCACCAGGCTGAATGGTGCCTGCTGTTCCTCCTGGCGGAGCCCATCAGAAGCATCTTAATCTGGGTGCAAGTCTGTCAGCTCCCTGGCAGCCTCCCGGTCTCCAGATGCCCCCCTGATCAGAGGACCAGACAGGTGGGCCTGTGATTAAACCAGATCAGAGACAATCTACAGAGAATACACTAAAAAGGCTGCCGACATCAGAGGCTATATCATAGAAATCGGTTGCTGTGTGTGATCATTTGTGTGTTTTCTAATACACAAATATCTGAGTGCGTTGATAAGCATTAGCTTAAAGGAAAAACAGCATTACTTTTCAGGAGCAATATTCTGACAGCGGAGAGTCAGGAGGGAGTTAAGCATCTAATCTGCTTTAGAGCGATCATTTTATATTTATTCCTTTGGTTTTAGCCGTAATCATGTGAATCTTTATTCCCTCAGGCCTAAAAGGCGACACATATCTGGAGTGTATATGCTTGAAAAATTACTAGACTGAACTGGCAACTACTTGATTTAAAGAAAAAAATTGTGAGTTATATTTTTTATGTTTCTGCAATGATAAGTTAACAGTTTGATGATTATAATGCCAGTTTATTATTCAGATTCTTACTGGTCCTTCTTACACTAGAGTTTTACTTCTTATCTGTTTTGCGAGCTCGGGTTCTTCAGCCTTGGTTGATCTTTCAGTGAAATATATTTGGAATCTTTGAAAGATGGTCATTTGTGTGTGTGTGTGCGTGTGTGTACGTGTATACACACGCATACACACAAACATACTATTCTAACAGCCTGGAGCCACTAACCTTCTCGTCACCGTAGGACAGTTTGCAATACTCCCCTGTAGGCTAGAGTCAAAGATTCGAAAAAGCCGCACACACACAAACACAGCCAGGCACGCACGCGCACGCTCGCTCGCTCTCTCTCATCCACACGGACACACGCACGCCCCCTCATGTGAGTCCTACTGCGGTGGAGAGTCACTCGGTTGCTGCGGTGGGGTTGGCTAAGCGCAGCCTTCACACACACACACACACACACACACGGACTCGTACTCGGTATGTCCAGCTCACCGAGCGCTCCAGCGGCAGGGTCTCAGACTGAAGGCGTCCCGGAGCGGAGTGCGGCTCTGGAGATTTAGGAGCTCTTCGAGGCCACTGACAGCATGAACAACGCCAAGAACCACCGAGTAAGTCTGCCAACCGCAGTCACGGCTCTTAGAAACACCTGGTCTCCCTCGGTTTATACTTCTGTGAATCCTTGTTGTGGGAAAAGTGTGTTTAATGTGACGGAGCGTGGCTCGGTCCCCTAGGTTACCGTGTCAGGGTCCATCGTGTCGTGCAGGTGCTGTGGGGGGATTTTTGTGCGTTATTGAGGCTGAAATCAGTGTCCGAGAGTGGAGTGAAAGAAAAAGATCACCTGACTAGATAGATCGGGATAAACGGTATGGAACGCATAGAGACTATTCAGCATAGATAATCAGACATTCTTAATATGGATAGTTGAATGGGTGAGTAGATATGTGGGTGGATTGATGATCAATAGAATAGATGCTCAAACGTGTGCATAAAACGTTGGTACATTGATATCTATGAAGCTGGAGTTGCCCCTGTTATCGGAAGGTGTTGGTTGCGAATCCCAGGACTGCTAGAGGCACCACTGGGGTTTCTTTGAGAAAGGTACCGTCCCCAAACACAGATTCACTTGGTGAGAGGGTTGAATGCAGAGAAGAATTTTGTGCTGTTCTGGCTGTGATGTGTTCATGTATGATAAATGCACATATTACACCAATGATGATCTATCCATCCATCCATCCATCCATAAGCAAGTTTAAGATGATCTGATCCCTAGAAACCTGTGCTGGATAATCTCCCGGCACATGTTGCGCGTCCCTCGGTGCACTTGTGTTTATCAAGTTCATTTTAACTCCAAGGCTACTCAGATCATATTATCTTTTTGACTCCTATCTGTCCAAGACTAGACCCCACAGTCAAGCTAGTTTTAGTTTTAGCACACCAAAATCCCTTCTCAGTTTTTTGTTTTTGTGAAGCGTTTGAGTGTCACCAAATAAGTTTACATTTTAAAATGCTTTATGAAGGGAAACAGATGACACATCACTTTACCTCTGTGATTTCAATAGCTGTGAGGGAAGACAGTCCAGAATGTTAGGAGCCTCTGCTCTCTGCTCCAGCCAGTCAGTTTCAGTACCAAATTCTGTGGGATTGGTTTACCGATACTGCCCGCTGGAAACGGTGTAATGTTCAGCAATTGAATGAAATCCTCTCTAATTAAATCAGATTGATTTCCACTTGTTTCTCTGCCCTGTGGGTCTTGCATGTAATCGCGACAGAGGGACATTCAGGATTTTTCCCATTTGGCACTTGTGCCCCCCCAGACACTGTCGATATGCAGTGAAGAAATGTGACCATGATTCCATTGCTCTGCAATGTTAATACTATTTCACAATTCCAGACTGGAAGGGGATTCTTTCAGAAACAATGGAAACCCCAGGGAGGGGATCAGGGAGGAGGGTTTTTTTTCAAACACACCATTGGTAAAGAATGCCTGTTGGATATATCATGTACTGAATCTACCGCAAGGCTGACTAAATGCATTCAGGGTCTCTAACTTGGTGGAATTCTGTGAAACTCGATCCTTCCCACCATTATTGAGGCACATTCTGAATTGCACATCAAGTGCTGCACCTGTCTTGCCCTGCAGGGTGCTCATCTCTTGATGAATGGACCAGGGCCCCACAATAGCTACATAACAGATAAATTCCTCCTGTAACTGTAACCTGACCCCAAGGTAACCACCTTTATTCACTCCCTCCACCCCCAGCCAGATGACTGGCTGTTTTTTAATTTTTTTGCTGCACCCAGAGAGTGAGTCAATGAATGTGTGAGTTTGAATGTTTGAATTTTGGTGAAAGAAAAAGAAAACTAGAAAAGGTCAGATTCTTCATAGACGATGAAGCCCAGAGACCGCCTGCTCTTTCCTGTCATATCTGTGAATTTCTGGATCGATGTGACTGCTGCGGCATAGGTTTTAATTCTGAGACAGAATAAATCAATAGAGAAGCTATTAATTTCGAAAAGTTTGGCAGGTTTTATGATCTGCGCCAGCTTCATTTCAGAGTCAGTAGCTGCGCCGCTGCAGAACCGTCATTTAGCTTTTGATCCAGCATCTTTTAGCTAAACCGATAACTGCTGTGAGGGTGTCTGGCACTGGAGTGGAGTCTTCAACCTCTCAGAAAAGTGCAGGAGAGTCAGCATTTCTGCTTAATATCCTTACACACTGTTGGTGAAATAAAGGCTGTAAGCTTTATCATACCATCATTTTATAGTTTTCTTGGTTGTGATGCTGTAGAAGAACCACTTTTGGTATCCCAAAGAACCTTTAAGTGAGTCTTAAATGTCGAAGTCATTTACTGGAGTAAGTTCTTCATTGAGCCGTAAGTGGTTCTTCTGTGACCGAGTCTCATCCTGGTGATCTTCTCTGGAGAGTTTAGTTAGTGCCGGGGTTATTTTAATGTACTCTTTTTATTAGGTTTCATATATTTTATCATTGTACTTTTTTGTCTGTTTTTGTGTGTTTAGGATACATTTTCAGTATCGCTACATTTAGTTTCGCAACATAATGCAAATTTGTTGTTTCGAACCTGGTGCTTTCATCTCATTGCTGGAGTTTTCCTTTCAATTCAGAATGTAGCACAGGACCATTTAGAGTTAAAGCTTTAATGTACTTAGCTTGCTTGTGAAATTGTTTTGGGTTTGTATCTGCCTATTTCATTACTGGGGCATGACGGGTTTTTAAAAATTATTTTAAAAAGATTTTCAAAACCTCATCCTTCATACAGAGGTCAATTTCTTTGAGTGTTATGATAAAATGTTTTGTTTAAAAGAGTCATGAATACACCTATAACACTAAATATAGAACCTAATCCCAGCAAAAAGAACAAATACTAAAGTAATAATGCAATTCTAATAATTTAGGCCAGGCCTAAGGAATTCCAGGAGCATGGTTGGACCTTCTTGTTCTGACATTGATCCGAATTGTAGCTCCAAATAGGTTTTTCCTTGAATTGGACCAGTTTCCCAGAGACAGACTGAGCGAAGTCTGAGTCTAACTGCCCTATGGTGATGGAAATTGAGCATTTTATTTATTCCATGCATGGAATTCCAGAGGAACCTCTGGGGCAGATGGTGCCTGTGTCTTTCTGCAGTGGCTGTCCAGCATTATCAAAGAGAAAATCTTGTCTGAGTTAGATGTTACTCTGCTGGGAAATCTGGGTCAGCTCAGTGGCCCAGTGGAATCATTTCTCAGAAGAGCATCTGAGATTAGTGGGTCGTGAAGGTTCAGTTTGTAGAGAGTGCATCCTTTACAGGTGTAGGCCTGTAGTCCTCCATTTAGACCAGAGGTGTTAAACTCGGCGTCCAGCACAGTTTGATGATTCTCCTTCTCAAACACATTCACTAAACCTGACAATTAGCTGTTAACGGTAGAACGAAGCGATTCTGAGCAGGGAAATCACTAAACCGTGCTGGACCATGGTCCTCCAGGACTGGAGTTCCACACCCCTATTTTAGCCCCTTGTATTCCTTCTGCTCGGCTTGTCCGAGCCGAGGCTTGGTTGCTTGGCTGAGCAAAGCCATTTACTGAGGAGCTGCCTCATATATTTTTAGCCCAGACAGAGCAATTTATCTCCTTATAGGCCAGGAACTGCTGAGATGCATATGTAGCTAATGCAGTGCGGCGGAATGGAAGCAACACTGAAAGTGATTCTGCGAGCTGGACACTGCAATGCTGTCATTCTGTTTCATGGGACTGTCCGGGTGAAGAGACGTACAAACAAAAAGCCGTCAGATCTGATTCAGAGCAAAGCACTGCAAGGTTGTGTGTGTGTGTTTGTTTGGTGGAGGAGGTGGGGGTTGATATGGTGTGCACAAGGATGAAGAAAGTATCACATCAGGTGTACTCAGACTGGATTTGTTTGGAGTGAAGGTTTGCTGGACAGTTTGTTGATGGAGGCAAAACTCTCTCTCACCGCTGACACAACATGGACAGCGTGACTAATTGTTGAGTGTGGATAGTTTGCTTGTGGGCCAGAAGGCAATGGCTTGCTCGAAGCATCTACTCTAAACTTGTAGGCTTGGAGAATGCCAAAACCAAAGTATATGGACACCTGGACATTACACCTACAATTATTGCATTCACATCCATAGACTTTAATATGGAGTTGGTCCCCCTTTGCAGGTATAAACACTTCCACTCTTCTTGGAAGGTTTTCCACAAGATTTTGGAGTTTTTTTTTTGAATTTGTGTCGATTCACTCTGTAGAGCCTTTATGATTTCAGATGTTGGACTAGAAAATCTGGCTTGCAGTCTCCATTCCAGTTCATCCCAAAGGTGCTGGATGGGGTTGAGGTCAGGACTCTGTGTGGGCCAGTCAAGTTCTACCACACTGAACTCATCCAGCCACGTCTTTATGGACACTTGGCACAGTCATGCTCGCTCTCTCCCACAAAGACACACACACACACACACACACACGCCCCCTCATGTGAGTCCTGCTGTGGTGAAGAGTCACTTTGTAGCTGTGGTGGTTTAGTGAATGTGGTATAGTCATACTGGAATATAAAAGCTTCTGCTCCAAACCTTGTCCATACATTTGGAAGCATGGTGTTGCCCTTTAGTGAAAAACTGGTGTGTCCAAATACTTTGTCTGTATAATGTACCTTAAAATATTTGGGGGGTAATTCATTAGAGCTAATGGAAGACATAATAAATACAGTGGATCAGATGTGTTAGGAATGGAACTGGTTAAAACTATGCAGGACTGGAGATAAAAATCACTGCTGCATCTAATGCCACTTTGCTTGCATCATGCTGTTGCCTGTGTCTTACTAACATGATCTGAGTGGGAACATGTACAGCATGTGTTTGGTTTGAGCATATTCAATCTCTTTTTCTCGCTCTCCCTCTCGCTCTATCTCTCTATCTCTCTCTCTCTCTCGCTGTCTCTCTTCTCTCTCTCTCTCTCTCTCTCTCTCTCTCTCTCTCTCTCTCTCTCTCTCTCTCTCTCTTCTCTATCTCTCTCTTCTCTCTCTCTCCTCGATCTCTCTCCTCTCTCTCTCTGCCACTCTCGCTCTTTCTTACTCTCTCTCATTACTGTAAACTGTCTGTTACTCCTGATGACTCACCCCCCCGCCCCACAATTGCCACCTACCCATTACAACCCATTTTATGCACTTGCGCACACACACACACACACACACACACACACATAGTAGCATGAGTGCTGCAGTGAGTTCAGAGAGGACTCGGCGGCCAGTGTATACCCCCTTGAGAATGCAGATGTTTGTGAGAGAGGTCAGCCCTGTGTTCTCACACACACTTGCACAGTCCCCAACTGAAACACACACACACACACACACGTGCACGCGTGTTTATGAATTATTTTGTAGCCTAAAGCGACTCTCGCTAGGAACTATAACATCAAATGAAGAATGATATTGCTAGAAGTAATGTGTTTTCACTCAGGCTTATGACTCCATGATGAAAACCTTCTGACTGTTCAAATCAATATTAATATCATCGCCAGCCACTGGAGCTCTGAGCCTTGAGTTTGTCCGTGTGTCTGTGTACGCACAAGCTTCCAGTGCTTTGTGCTTTAACTTGAGATTGTATTAATATTTCAGCAGGAGCGAGCTGTGTGTAGGCTGCATGTGGGAAGTTCTTCACATGGACAGAGAGAATCAGAGTATGGAAGTGTGGGCGAAACGGCAAAAATAAACAAACAAAAAAACAGTAGTGGCACATTTGAGGGGTACTATTTCAAGCTATGAAAGCCACTTTGCCGTGATTCCCATGTTGAACCTATACACTAAACTAAACAAGACTAATTAGGCTTTTTTTTGTTCTGGAAGTATGATAACCCCCCACTTTTCGATACCACCTGCATATAGTGAAAAACTGCATTGATGTGTTCAGTGCTCGAATGTAAATACTGCTGTTACCCCCATATAGACCGTCCTGTTCTTTGGTATGCACTGTTGTTTTCTTTGGTATCACTGGGTAAACAGTAATAAGTGGATTTGATTTACAGTAATAAAAATACAGGGCTATAAGAAGAACAAAATGAAATGGGAGGGACTTTAGACCAGTTAGTACGTTAGTACGTGATTTCGGACACACTCGCTCTCTGACACAAAAGAGGTGAAGGTTCTTTGTCTTTGAACATCATGATTCTGAGCATGTTCCAGCTGCACATGGTGAATCCGACACTGGAGCTGTTTCTTTAATGCGAGATTGATACCCTGGATTTACTGGCCATGACCAACACTAGCACATGGTCTTCACCCTCGCTGTTACTTTTGTATCCTTTGTCTGACAGTTGAATGGCCTGCAGTGTGAGAGCAGTGACAGGGTGACTCAGCCTGTAACTAATTTCCTGTCTGAAGAAGCTGAAAGGAATATCTGCGTAGTGTCATGTGTATTTCTGACCATGACTGCTTGACTAAATGTAAAAGTTAGTTATTCTGCAACAATCACCTGAATGATTATTTTGAGCTGGATTAATTTGACCTGGGTGGGTTTTGGAATGAAAAGAAATACAGGTAAGAAATCTGAATAATTATTCCAGAGTGAATTACACTATATGGACATAAGTATTGGGACACACTTCTTTTTTCATGCTTTTGTCAATGTGCCTTACTTCCAATGAAGGGTAATCGTACTGTTTCTGCACACCTAGACATTTGGAAGCCATGCTTCCAACTTTGTGGACACAGTTTGGGGATTAACCTTTTCTAATCCTGCATGACTGTGTCCCAGTGCACAAAGCAAACTCCATAAATACTTGGCTGGTTTGGGAAGGACATGATTGGCCCGCACAAGTCTCCGACCTCAACCCAAACCAAAATGAACTTGAACCGAGAGTGTGATCCAGGCCTTCTTCATATCCATATCTGTGTCTGACCTCATAAATTCATACAGAATGAATGGGCACAAATTCCCACAGAAAAACAAAATCTTACGGAAGGCTTTCCAAGGTGAGTGGAAAGTGTTATAAAGGTTGGACAAACTCCATATTAAAGTTAATGGAATTTAATGCAATCTCATAAAGGTTCCTGTTGGTATAGTTGTCAAGCATCCCAATAATATTGTCCATACAGTGGACTTCTGTAAGTAGCCTGATCTGGAGCACCTACAGTAGATTAACTCTGTTCAGACTTTGCGCTGATGGAGAGGCAAGTTAATATTATTATAATTTTGGCTGTAAAAATAGCAGTGTTGCACAGAAGATTGGTTCTGATTTCTATTTCAGACGTGATAAGACACTGAAGAAATGCTTGATGACGCTTCTCAAAAGTCTGCCTTTTATTCCATCATCTGTATTTGCAACTTCTACAAATACATTTGATGCTTGAGTAGTTAGTCTCAGTTTCTACAGTATAAAAGTTGGCAGTTTTTAGTCTTGGTTTTCCTGTACCTGCACATGAAAGTTATCCATTAATGTCAAAACAATGTGAAAACAGACACAAATATAGTGTCACTGTTTTTGAGTGTGGTGTGTTACACTACCAGTCCAGTTATTTTTGCAAACTACAGTCTGATTGATAAATTAGGTAGGAAGCCACGTGGTTCCATGGCGTCCCTCCAAAGAACAGTTATCAGTTCCATATTGGCACGTTAATTTTAGTTATGTATTGTGTGTCCAGCCCTAACAGCACTTTAGCTCGATTTAAAGTGAAGGAAGCAGATCCTGTCATTAGCCTTATCTCCGTTTATAGGCAAGACAAGAAGGACATTTTTGTGGTTTGCCTTCTGCGTCTGATTATATTACTTAAATACACACATGCGCATGCACACACATACAAACGAGCAAAGTGAGGCCAGTGGGCCCGTTCCTTTCTTTTTTTAGGGCTGTTCTTCTTATTTCTCATCTTGAACTCCTCAGCCTGGATGTGGTTGACCTACCAAAATTATATGTGTGTTAATAGAACACTTCTACAGGGTAGTAACTCTTTTTACCTCTATAAATCCTCCATGCCTGTCTTCCTTTTTCTCATTCTGCTCTTTGTATTTGTGTCTTTTATTCCCTCCCTCACTTTTTCATTCCGTTGTTTTAACGCTGGATAGATTTATCAGTTTACAGATGTGCTTTACCCCTCCCTCTTTCATTTAATTCCTCTGTTTTCTCTGGCATGTCAGAGACCTTTTGTGTCTCGCTTCCCACTTTTTCAATCCACTCTGGTACTTCTGTCTTTGTTTCTGTCTCACTCTGTCTGTCTGTCTGTCTGTCTGTCTGTCTGTCTTTCTGTCTGTCTCTCTCTCTCTCTCTCTCTCTCTTTCTGTCTCT
>JBBMFX010579889.1:0-14125 GCA_037832545.1 Rhabdalestes septentrionalis | reverse complement strand
TAGATAGATAGATAGATAGATAGATAGATAGATAGATAGATAGATAGATAGATAGATAGATAGATAGATAGATGGAGGATAGAGAGATAGGAAGATAGAGGTAGAAAAATAGAGAGAATGAAAGAGAGAAAGACAGAGATGGATACAGAGACAGAGAGAGACAGAGACAGAGAGAGACAGAGACAGAGAGAGACAGAGAGAGAGAGAGAGAGAGAGAGAGAGAGAGAGAATTAAAGCGAGATAGATACAAAGAGATGGCAAGAGAATGAAAGAGAGCAAGAGAGAGAATGGATGGAAGAACAGGAGGAGGAATAGGCAGAAACACAGAGAGAGAGAGAGAAAGAGAGAAATAGAGAGAGAGAAAGAGAGAGAGAGATGAAGAATGAAACAGTTAACAAATGCCAATACTGAGAAAGTTAACAAAGTGCCTAGACTGTAAATAGTGCAGTCTAATCCTCTCGGAGGGGAAGTGGTCTTTCTGCTTTCCCACAAGCCAAGACAGCTTGAAAAAGTTCTGGAAACTGGGTTATTTCAACATTCAAGCCACTGTTGGTCAACACAGCATCAATTTTGTGGACTTTTTTACTGAAACAACACCACTCGCGCAGACCTAATACTGATGTTTAGTGGTTACGGGCTCCACTTCAACGAGCTTTTCTCACACTTTAAAGTTACACATTGATTTAAAGTGACATCCTCCTCCATACAGGGGACGGCCAAACTCTGGGCTTTCTCAACGAGCCTCCGCTGCACCGAAGACCACATAAACATCCACACAAACCCCACTCGCACCAACACTGCCAACCAAAATCAGCACTAATTTGTTTTGGCCAGGACGCCAAGAAACACAGTTCTGTGAGTGTGCATGCGTGCGTATGTGTGTGTGAATACTGTAGAGGCCTGGAGACAAACTGCAGGGCCTGAGACAGGTTGGATGTCTGGAAGAAGACAGGTTGCAGCTGCAGGCCTAAGTCCAAATAAAGAGCTTTAAGCAATAAGCAGTATCACTCCTGAGAGACACGAGACATTTGCTGGCTAACGTTTAATACTATCAAGAAGAATTATAATAGTAATTATTCTGCCATGACAAGCTACACAGTGTGTGTATATATGTATAGGAGGGTGTGTATGTATGTATGTACATGTGTGTGTGTGTGTGTGTATATGTGTGTGTTTGTGCGTGAGCCCTGTCGAACTATAAACTAAAAACTTCTATAAATCAGCTGAATTAATGAACAAGCCTAAATCATACCTTACATGCAACATTTACATTCTGAAGAGTTATAAAAATTCCAGATTAACCTCACAAGCATAAAACACCATGTAACCGATCAAGAACATCTTTGATTTTGCGTACACTTTGAATGCAGCTGGCTGTCACTTTCTGTAATGACTTTGTGCAGTCCATGACTCGTGAATAGATCAGAATAAATTTATCCTGTGGTTCAATGAATCATTGAAACAGAAATTCAGTTCGTTGAAATGGGCAATTTGAATGAACTGGCATGTAAAATTGAATTAAACTTGCTGAAAACACTGTGTGTGCACATATAAGACAACATACTCATCCACTTGTCTTTTTTTCTCTGTTATTACTGCGATTTTTATTTCAATCATCATTTATGTGCCAGCTATGTCATGTTTCAGTACAATTATTCTTGCTTCATGCTCACTTTTCCAAATGTACCCCATGTTATCACAGTGTTTCTGAGACAACATACACTATATGGACCAAAGTATTGGGACACACGTCCATTACACCAACAGGGACTTCAATGACATTGCATTTAAATATTTACATTAATATGGGGTTGCTTCCCCGGTTGCAGCTATAACTGCACTCATCTTGTATGGCTTTTCACAGGATCTTGGTGTTTCTGTGAGAATTTGTGTCCATTCATTCCATAGAGAATTGATGAGGTCAGACACTGATGTTGGATGAGAAGGACTTGTTCAAAATCTCCATTCCAGTTCATCCCAATAAGATCACTCAACCGCTGGTGTCACAGGATCAGACTGACATTGCTTTCTCACTGATGGCTGTCCTATGTTCATTCTAGAATACGTTTATTCTATCTTGGACAATCACTGCTAGCGCTGCCATAATTATCCAATGTAATTAAAATACTCTTCCTTCAGTCCAGTCCTCCGGGGACTATGGGTCAATATCAGAACCAAAGGATCTTCAGCTGACCTCAGATCTAAACTGGGTTGCTTTGGTTACCAACCTGAGTCCTGTGCAGGTGCTGAGGATGACATCAGAGTGTGTGTAGCCCTTCACCTTTCCATGGTAGTAACAGTTCACCTGAAAAGGACGTAAAGAAACAAAAGCAATCATACACCCACATAAAACACACTAATAACACTGAAGGGAAACTCTTTGAGAGCGCCTGTGTGTTAATCTACACTGTCTGATTTCTGCTGACAGAAGTAATATAGTAGCACTGCAAGCCATCAGTCAAACAGACACAGCACACTTCCACTCCCTGCTTTCACAAGGCATACGAGGTGAGCAAGAGAGAAGGAGTGCGAGAGTAAGCGGGAGGGAAAAGAGAGAGAGAAGAGGCAAGAGAGAGTAAAAGATTAAACAAGAGACAGAGAGGGAGAGCGAGTGTAAGAGACCAAGAGAGGACCCGGGAAAGATAAAGAGAGTCAGGGGGGGAAGTAGCGAGAGAGAGAAAAATAGAGAAAGAACGTGAGTGAGCGAGAAATGTGTGATAAAGAGAAATATAGTTCGAAAGAGTAAAAGAGAATTGTAAAGTAAAAGAAAGAAAGAGAGGGAGCGAGACACGGACAGCGTGAGAGAGGGAGAGTGAGAGAGAAGAGAGACAAAATTAAGAGCAAGAGAAAGAAAGCATGGGCTAAAAACAGAAAATGTGCATCAGGGAATAGAAAAAGAGAATCAAACAGAAAATGCGTGAGAGATCTTGAAGTTGAGGTGTTAGAAGTGTAAGAGTCAGAGCAATTTTGACAAGAGCCGAGTTCTGATGACTAGATGGCTAGTTCAGTGTATCTCCAAAACAGCAGGTATTGTGGGAGTTCCCAGTACGCAGTAGTCATGAACAAACCAAAAGTGGACCAAGAAAGGACAACCAATGAAGCTGCCACAGGGTCACGGGTGCCAAAGGCACATTGGAAGTGAAAGCTGATCCCATGAAGAGCTTCAACCTGCTGAAAAAGTGAGTGCTGGCTACGATTGTAAGGTGTCACTACACCCATCACACCACAGCTTGCTGCATAGCTCCAGATCCGTCCCACATTGACCTGGACCACAGAGCAATGGAACAAGTGGGACTGTCCTGATCACCGTAAATTCTGGTCTATAAGCCGCTATTTTTCCCCCAATTTTAACAAATTTTGAAGCCATGCGGCTATTAATACGATGCGGCTAATGCAATTTTTGCTTGTTTTTTCCATGACGCCAAAAATGTTTTATTGGCTTGTTTCGGGTTGATATGTTTTATGTGCAACTCGGCTGCATCTGTGAGTGTTTAGGCAGCTCAAACTCCCGGAGCAATCCCGGGTGGCTCGTATTCCCAGGACGAGCCCGAGTGAGTCTGAGGTGGGCATGGCCTGCTAAGGTCCGCCCATGACGAAGATAAGGAAGCTGAAGATGGTGATTAATGACTTTTCCTGGTAGCTGCAGTACATATATGGGATACATTTCTACCGGCCATTAGGAGATGGAATGTTGTTCCTGTACTGTTCAGTAAAAAAGCAGAAGCAACATAATGTGTGTGTTACTGATACGTACGTATACTTAAAGGTGGCCATGTTACAGACACTGTTCGAAAAATAAAACCATGTGCAATATGTATTTGTTTATGTTACCATAACGTTTAAAAGTTTAAAAAAGATCTGTGTAGATATATTATATTACAACATGAGACACATGCGGCTTATAATCAGGTGCGGCTTGAACAAGTACAAAATTGATTTTCTTTCTAAAATTTGAGCATGCAGCTTTTAATCAGGTGCGCTCTACAGTCCGGAATTTATGGTCATCATGGTTTCTTTTATAAAGCGGGTGACAGGGTGTGTGTGCATAATTTGCCTGTTGCAGACCAAGTACACCCATTTGTGTCAACAGGTTGGTGGGGGCCTTTGGATGGGGTTCTTTCCTCTGGACCAAGAGGTCATGGGAACCACCACTGGGTTCCTGAGCAAGACCCTTGACCCCCAAGTTGCTCCAGAGAGACTGTCCCCTGTAGTTAGGGAATGGAAGTCACTCTGGATAAAAGCGTCTGCAATCTAAGTGATCCATGACAGACTCACCTCAAAATGTATATAACTTACAGGTATGAGATACCACACCACACCTTCTGTGTCACTCTCCATTCAGCTTTGAATAACTACCACCAGAATAAGGAAAAACACCACACACCTGCAGATGACTGACCAGAAGAGCCTGATGTTAGACGGTACACAAACCCAGGGGAAACACAGTCTGCAAGATGAGACTAAATCCATATTGGCTAGCGCCACCTAGCACCTTCCTCACCAGTGTACGGTCTCTGTTGAAAACCCCAGAGAGACCTCAAATCCAGAGAATGGTTATGGACTTCAGCTTCAGGTGTTTCATGGTGGGACAGGAAGGGTGGAGCTGAACCAGCCACAGCTAAAAACAAGGACTGTGGTTTGTGCACCTTTGGTTTTCAATCATGGTGAATGTAAAAGATCACAGTGCCGCTACAGCTGCAGAAATTGTAAACAAACAGTGTCTCAGACTTGAGTCATTGCAACCTGCGTACTGTACTTCCAAGACTTCATCAAAATGTCTTACGCAGTACAAGGGGCCCCTGGATCACATCTACGCAAATGTCGCTTAGCCTACAAAGTCAGTCCCCTCCCCTACATCATTTTTCGTGGTTCCTGCTTCCCAAGTACAGACTAGTCATTACATGTGTGAACGCGACAATGCAAACGGTCAAGTTCTGGCGCAGCTTCAGCACCAGTTCCATTGCACAGACTGGAATTATTCATGCCAAACACACATACAAACAGAGGATTGAGGAGCACTTCAACTCCTCCACAGGTCTGGAGACTGTGAGGCTTACAGCTCTGCACAGGCCAACCTGACGAGTCAAATCTCTCAAACTAAACACATACAAACAGAAGATCAAAGAGCACTTCAACTCCTCTGACCCCTGGCACATGCAGCGATGGTATGCAGACCATCACAGACAAACCACCCGGCACTGTGCCCCATATCCAGCCCTTCCTCCCTGATGAGCTCAACTACTTCATTCTGACAGGGGAAACAGAGAGGTCATCTCCCAAGCAGAGCTCCCTCTTGGTAAATTACCTCTCTTACTTTCCACATCTGATGCTTGCAAGGCAGCAATGTACAGAAGGCAGCTGGCCCAGGTTTAATACCTGGCCATGTGCTTAGAGACATTTTCATGGGCATTTTCAATCTGTCCCAGGCACAGGCAATTGTCTCCATAAGACCACCAGCACTGCACCAATGCCAGATCACTCCATTGCTATGGCCCTGAACGGCATTTGCTCAGTTGCACTCATCTGTTATTGCAAAATGCTTTCAACTGTATTCCTGTTCATTGTTCTCTGATGCTAATTTAGACTGTTCTAAAAGCATCTAATCTGAAGACAAAACCATTTTAATGGCACCTAAGCGTACCTAATCTAAACAACTTCATACTGGATCTCTAATTACCACCACTCAGGTAAGGAAAACCTTAAAAAGAAAATATAATCATGTTTTAAAATAATTAAATGTGTTAACTATATGGGGCACTGCGAGAGTCGGCAGTTCAGTGTACACTGTACAGTATGGATACGGGTTTACCTTCACAATTTTATGGGTAATGCATTAAGCTGAGTAAAAAAAAATTAATTAAAGAGTTTTGGGAACATATTTGGTGGCATACTCAGCATTTGGCCTTTTTTAATCATCACAGTTTTTCACAATTTGTAGGTGTTCTTGGAACTTACCCACCATGAATTTACACTTCTGGTCAAAAGTTTTAGAACAGTTTTCTGTTTGTTTGTTTTTTTTGTACAGAAATTCAAGTGGTTGAACATCCAATTGCTCATTCTGCAGAAAGTCCTTCCCAACTATGTTGCAGAAGTTCCCATAATTTTGTGGCACTTCCAGGTTGCTGCTTTACATTCACTCTTCTGTCCAGTTCATCCCAAAGCAGCTTGGTGGGGTTTTAGTCTCGAGACTTCTGGACGCTCTGTGTTTTGTTTTCCAGCTCGCCATCTTGTTTTTTTCTAAAGTAGTTCTGGCAGAGCTTGGACTTATGTTTTGGGTCACTATATTGCTATGGTTGCACCCAAATTCCCACCAGTAAGAAGATTTACCCTAAATAGCTTCTTACCTGAGCCTGTAACTCTCTAATCCACAGTGCCAAATTTAACTGCACAGCTTTAGTACCTCTCAGACTATGCAGTTCAATATTATTGGTGGGTTGGTGTTCCGAGAGTTGCTTCTGTGATCAGAAGTTTCTGGGTTCGAGTCCCAGGACTGCTAGTGGCACCACTGAGCTACCCTTGAGCACGGTACCGTCCCCACACACCGCCACAAACGTAGCTGCCCACTGCTTCACTAGGTGAATGGGCTAAACACAAAGAAAGAATTTCACATTGTTCACACTCTGTGCTGTACCGTGGTGTATAAAGGGCCACTTTACATTATATATACACTCCGCTTCTGAACTCTTTTCACTTCATTTCACTTTATGTAACAATTAACACATCAACTTGACAGACTGTTCACTTGTTGCCTAATATAACCCACACTTCGTCAAGTGCCATTTTAATAAAACAATCAATGTAATTTAATTAACCTGTCAGTGGTTTTGATATTGCGTGTGACTGGTGGGTGAACAGAGGGAAAAGAGATGAGGGAGATGAGGGAGAGAGAGAGAGAAAGAGAGAGATGAAGAGGGAGAGGCAATTCAGGACAAAGCTGGTTTGTTTCAGTCGGCAGGGAGGACTTGTCTGTTTTGGACTGAAAGCATGGCTGTAGGGTTTCTATTCTGGCACTGAACTCTCCAGATTCCATTTAGCCAAGTCTACATCAGGACACAATGCACACACTCACCCTCTCTCTCGCTCCCTCTACCTATATGCAAGCCATCAAAAGGAAACACTATGCTATTTACAGAGCTGAGTCAGTGTGTTTTTAGGGGCAAGTTTAAGATTTTTGCTCTATTCCTTACTCTTGGACTGCACCCAATGACCGTAAAGAAATGTAAAAAAAAAAGAAAAAAGACCCTCACTGAGGCAGCAAATGCAATCTTCCCCTTTTTAGCTTCGCCCTATCACCCGGGAGTGGTTTCAGGTCATTATTTTTGTGCTTGGGCCCAAGTCCACTCTCACGCCCCAGCACGCCCTCGCCCGTCTGGCCTGTAATTCGTCTGAGCTGCTCTTTGGTCGGTGTGAGCTGACAAGGGGGATAGCTCAGAGTCATCATGTCCACCAGACCACTGTTTCCTGTCTGCCCAGAGGTAAAAAGGACATTCCACATCGCATTAAATATGAAACATACGCTTGCACAGGGAGCAGCAGCGGGGAAAGCTCCCGATTTAGCGCGTGCTGCTGATGTCATGGACGCATGGATATTGTATGAGACTGTGATTGTTTGGTGTCAGGGATATGAATAGACTGTTTCTGGGTGACATAAAAAAGTCACACAGCAACACATTGCTCCAGGTGCATTTAATTAGACGTCCAAAGGCCACTGGAAGTGTTTCAGGAGGAACATGTGGGGCTGCTGTGAATGTAAACAATATATTATCTGAAATTACTGGGATTATTCTTTAGATACCAGCCAGGTGGAACCATCCACGCTTACAGTAGAAAAACAAGTCAGTTTGTTGAACCAAATAGTATGTTATATCTGGTCTGAGTGAGTATAAGTACTTTAAAAACACAAGGACCAAAAAAGTGAACTTTAGTCCTCTCTATTATTTGTATAAGTCTTCTCAAGCAAACATTTCAGTAGAGACTTTTTTTCAGCCACTGCAAAATTGCAAAGTTTAATGTACAGATATAAGTGTATGCTTAAGGATTTAATTTAGGACAAATTCTTAGAATGGTTTATGCAAGCAGCCACAGGCTCCTATCTGACAAATGGTATATGGTGCCAAAACAGTTCAAATGAATGATTATCTGGATTGCTCATGCTTCATTATAAACATTCTCCATTTATGAGCTACACAGAAGGGACTGAAGGCACACAGAAGGCACTCGCACGTGTATTTGCATGGATAATATTATATTTGGAAGGTGGGCTCCACTTATGGCTTAAAGAAATAATAAGAGTCACATCACTACCAGTATTTATGGTCATAGGAAGAAACATTGGGGGACTCGTGGGTGCACTTTGCCTCGTTATTCTGATCTGTTTATGAACACGAGACGCAAACTTGGAGTGAACACCTTCATCATGACAAAATTTAATGATATCACGGCACCATTTATGCATGATCTATGCAAAGATGTGTTTATCTGGCCGGCAGAAATCAGCCCTCCATTTGACCTATCTGAGATCTGGTGCCATAACAGTTCATCTGAGTGCTTATCAACTTTGCACATGCTTCATAAAGCATTATAATGTTTTCCCTTTACTTAGTGCCTGAAAGGGACCGAAGGCAACTCTTGCTCTAATGCAGAAACTGCCTGCAGTCCCTTCAGATGGAGTGTATTAATCTCACACACAAGTGATTACTGCAGCAGGCTTGGGAACGGCGCTGGCTTAATAGCAGTGAGAAAGCAGAGAGGAGCTCTGTATGAGAAATTTCTATTCAAGGCCATGGTTAATATGCCAGCTCCACTGAGTCACCCTTAATCATAACCATGCACTCAGGATCGGAGTCCTGCTCAGCTCAGGCTTCGTTAGGAGCTACAGTGTGTGGCTCGAGTTCAGGTCTGCATGTGTCTGTGAGACTTTCTAACACCACACTGCAGGCTAATTGAGGAAGAAGGGCTTGGGGCTGATGAATGGATGCTGGTGGACACTTACATGAACACACGCACACACAAACACACCCTACACGCCCCAGTAACAAATCCCCACGCGAATACAGAATAATGGGTCCAGTATCTCCACCCAAGAATTGCCGGAATCCTCCAGCACAGCTCATCCCTGTTTAATGCAGGAGATAAGCAGGACTGTTGCCTAGAGCAGAAACAATATTTAGCCATAACAAACTGATTATTGTCAACCTGAGGTATTCCAATTGAAGTCTAATCAAATACTGCCCTGTTTTTTGTCATTTCTGGAAGTTAATGGAACAGATCGCTCCTCAACATTCAAACACCCACCAACAGATTTCTGAGTCTAACCCTTGTAGCTTATTATTAAAGGGGACATATTATGCGAAACTCACTTTAGTTACAATAGGTCTATGTGCTATAAAAAACATGTAAATGAAGTTATTTGCACAAAATCACTCTCACATAAAGGTCTATCAATAGTTGGATTTTTCACAGTTTCAGGCCCTTTCAAAATGAGCCATTAGGATGGAGGGCCCTTGGTGACGTCAAGAGGGTGTTCATTTGAATCTAACCGCCCCTTATTTGACTAGAGCCCACCCACTAGCTCGTTACCCTTTCAGAAGCCATATTGGGACTTTGCAGCTCCTAATTTAAAAAGTCACATCATAACAGTTTATATGTCACATCATAACAGTTTAAAATCCATAATAAAATAAAATGTATATATTTTTTCTGTTTACAGTATTAAGTAATGATTCATTTTAAGCTAATTTAAAGCTAAAAAAATCAAAACTGAAACAGATTAGTAAAGATCAGCCTGGGTTGAGTAAATATTCACGCTCTATTTAATATTACATGTGAGGTTTAGTGAGGGATGACCAGCAACTACAACTTGAACTCAAAAATGTAAATACTAAAACACAAAAATAAGATTTAAAAGCTGTTAAATGAGCAGTAAGTGTTTTTTACATTAATTTGACTAAATATACTGAAAAACCTAAAAAAGATTAAATACAAATAAAATTCTACAGTAAATAGTGATGTTATGTTCAGTATATCAGTGTGTTCCTTGTGGAAGTCCAGCATTAGTAGTTTGACCTGGTTTGACTCAATCAGTCCTTCAATAAATTAAATCAGGAGCTGCTGTTGGAATTTCACAAATCTAAACAACATCTGGAGGAAGCGAGGAGGAATCTGAAACCGAACCTGTGTTCTCCTCACCAGCTAACACAATATCAACTGCTTTAGAAACAAAACAAACCTTGATACATTTTAATGCTTTCTTGTTTGTTCTGTTTATTGTATTGTTTACGTTACTAATAGAATGACACATAATTTCCCACTGAGAAACGTGATTTTAAACACTTTGCGCAGGTGTAGGTCTGGTCCTTTAGGTTCCGATAGAAGCTATATAAAAGTTCTTAGCTGATCCAGAAAAACAGCTCCCTCTAGAGGGACAAGCTGTAGAGCCCAAACATGAATGTGTCATTGTTTCTTTAAGAGAGGAGGCAAAGAAGATTGAGCCCACTAAACAGAAATTAATCCACTGGTATTCTATTTTGTGTGTGTGTGTGTGTGTGTGTGTGTGTGCGTATGTGTAGAATGTGCAATCCCCAGACTACTACTTGCAGGGCACGAATGTGTGCAGTGAAGTGTGTAAGTAACCAAACATTGAAAACATTTGTAATTATACTGAATCTGAAATGAAGCAATGAGAGTAAACAGCAGAATGTCAGTTTCAGAGACCTTTACATGTAACGTGAAGAACCACACTGAAGAATTTCAAAGGACTGTGAGTAACTGGACAATTGTCTGCTCAGTTGGCTGGTCAGCAATGTTACTGCATTATTATTTCCTGAACAAAAAAATCTCCCAAAAGGTCTAAAAATCTCCCAAAAGGTCTAGGGCTGATTCTTGGTGTGAAAATTCTCAGTATTTTTCATGTGGAGTCTATTAGTGTTGTCTCTCAGCATGAGGACCAAATAAGTGTCAATGCCAGTAAAACAAACCATCACAAAGCTGAAAAATGTGAGTAAATAGCAGATTCTGCCAAAACACTGCATGTGTCAAAATCAACCATTTGGTACATTATTAATAAGCAGAAACATTCAGGTTCTTAACAAGGGTAAAAAAATGTGTTGGCAGACCTTTGAAGACTATGGAAGCAGAATATTTTCAGTCATAGAGAGAAACTTTGAAACAGGTCAAGAACTCCATCCAGGATGTAAGCATTGGCTTGACACAAATGGCCATGAAGAGATAAATCAGCATGATCTTGGTGTTTAGAACACAATAAAAACAAATGGTAGGAGCAGAAAAACGGGGCTACAGGTTACTACACTCCATTAAAATCAAGCAGAGTTCTAGGACAACATTATAGGGATAAGACAGGTGAGATAAACATTCATCTGAGGTATGAAATGATGTAAATGGGAATACATTTGTGAGAAAATGGTGGCATGGTCACGGATGGCTGTGTGGACTCGTCCTTATTGATGATGTGACTGACAGCAGCGACCGGCTGAAGAGAAAGCCGACATTTCACCTTGCGCCGAAGGAGTTTTGTCAAGGTTAAGTCACAAATCCCACTGAGCTTAGACTGACATACTGAAGATAAACCTGGTGAAGAGCCCGCAGAAGAAGCTGGAACAGAACACGACTACATTACAGGCCTGACAGAGCTTCATCCGAGAAGTCTAAAGTGTCCATTTGTCACACATGAACACAGCACAGCACAATGTTTGAGACTCTCCTCAGCCTTTAACCCCTGTACCCGTGCAAAACAGTGCTCCAGGGTACCTCAGTGGTGCCACTGGAAGTTCTGGGATTTGAACCCGTAGCTTCCTGATCACAGGGGCAACTTTGGCCACTGCCTGCTGTACTAGATTTGTAATAATCATGTTAAGAAAATTTGTCACACTATTGTTTGTCATGTCCTGCAATGGGGGGTTGCGTAATCAAGCCATTCTCCAAAAAAGCCCAGACCAAAAAGGCCAGACAGCGTCTTTACCACCTGAGACAGCTGGTGCTGTGGAAAGTGTCCTGACTCAGAACATCACCTCCTAGTATGGGAATAGCTCTGTGCTGGACATTAAGGAACTAAACAGAGTGAGCTGGGCTGCATCAATTCTGTCTGGCCTGCTGACATCAGGTAGATGCTTCAGAAATGTTAAGGCCAGAAAAGAGAGGATCAGGTGGAGCCACGAGACTCCTTAACCAAGAAACACCATTACAACTTTAAACCATTCATGAAAACCTGCTATCTGTTGTTTATGTCTATATACATCAACAGCAACTAGTACACTGTTGTTTACACTGAATGATCTGTCCTATTACACAGTGTTTTGCACACTTATATCTTGTTTATAGTTTTAGCCTTAACTTTTCTCTTTAATTTATTGTAAGTACATTGCTCATTCTCAAGAATGTTTCAGGGGCACATTTCACCACACGCTGTGCTTGTAAAACGGTGTATGTAGTAAATAAAGAATCTTGAATCTCTCATTAAATTAGACTTGTTTCTTTTGCTCTTTAGCCTCCTGGACATTGTTTCATTCCAAATTCATTCCGAGGCCATAACAACAGAAACAGTTATTGTCCAGTCTGTATGTGTAAATCTGTGTGTGTGTGTGTGTTTGTCTGAATTTATGAGTATGCATGTAGGTGAGCGCAAGAGGGTGTGTTCCTTTTAAAAGAACATTTCCTGGCGCCGCGTTCTCACTTTTCACATGCTTTTATTTATTTTACATTCTCAAATCATGATCACGATCTCGACAGCGCTCCTCTGGGGCACACTGTTGAGAACGAGGAGCTGTCATTGTTTGGACAACATGATCTGCAATCATCCGATTCAAGCCTCCCTTGAAAATTGATGCACTTCACACAGAAGACACGGCACAGCGAGAGAAAAAAAAGGAAGAAAAGTGTGCAGTCAGCACACCCTGTCTCCAAGGAGCAGGAGATGGAACAGCCAAACAAGCACAAGCAGCTTCTCAAATCTCCCTCCAGTCTTGTGAAACAGCCCAGCTGATATTTCATTGACCCCAAACAATCCTCGGAAGACACACAGAGACACATGAACACACACACACAAACACTCTGTCTAAATGGAGGTCAGCACAACACAAGTCAAGGCTTGACTCATGTCTAAAAGGATCAACTGCACAACTTAAGACAAATCACAGATATCCCCCTGCGATTAGATTAATGAAGTGAGGGAAAGGTGAGAATAAAAGCAGCGAACAGTTCACATATTCTGTGAAAGCAAAGGAAGAAGAAATAGAAAGTGAGGAAAGACAGAAAGAAAAGAAAAGGAAAGAAATAGGGCTGCACAACAACAAAATCATCTGTTAATTGTTAACATGATAATCCATCTCTGCGATACTGATAATGTAGAGGACTACAATATGCAAACAAGCCTCTAACCAATCACAATGTTTCTGACAGGGTGCCCAATCACATCAATCGAGCTTTTCATGTAATCTGACACAAGTCCAATTATTTTGGCCAGTCTAACAATTAAAGGCCCTGATTGGCAGAGGTGTTTTATAGGGTCTGTGTTCCACATTTTCCTTCCAATTCTTTCATCAAATACATCATAATTCATTCACACAAGACCATTTTCCAGCCATAGAATTAAACAAGCTGTTCTTGTTAAAGTGCCTTTCAGGCTGATACATGTAAACAAATTATTTTCTGATTGGCCATCCTGTTTGCAGCATAGGGCTGAACCACTCCTTAGAAATTCAACAAGAAATGGTGAAGCTGGAGAAACAGCTGGAGGATGAATAAGGAAATATATGGAAACGTGTAGATTTTGTGACATCACAAAAACATATTGTTTTTGCAGCCAAGTCATATATGTACTGCATGGACACAATACTAATATTCTGTCCATATTGTGGAGCCCTAGAAAGAGAAAGAAAGAATGATGGGGTTAAAGAAAAAAGAATGAAAGAAAGAAAATGACAAGAGATCATGAGAAAAGACAAAGAGAGTGAAATGGGGAAAGAAAAAAAGAAAGAAAGAAAGAAAGAAAGAAAGAATAATGAGATCGGAAAACAGAAGTAGTGAGGGTCAAAACGAAAGAAAGAAAGTTAGAAAGAGAAAGTTAAAAATACAGAGATGAGAACACAAAAACTTGCTCAATATACCATCC
>JBBMFX010579880.1:0-14125 GCA_037832545.1 Rhabdalestes septentrionalis | reverse complement strand
ATCTATACCAGTGCATTTTTCGTCGCGTTTCCAATGAGGACCAACCAACTCGGGAATACAACTCACAGCGATGACTCCAAGGCTTACAATTTGTAATAAAACAGAGAGAAGCACGATATACTGAGTCAAGCATACTCAGTGCTTGTACCGGTGCATGCATACATATAAGATCCTCATTGTCCAGTACTGGCAGAAATGTAGCAAGCTAGTGGGGAGAGGTTTGTTTGATGGCAATGCATTTATGGCCAGTGCTGGTGTTTTTAAAAACAACTAACGCAAATAATGAATTATATGGTTTTCTAGTGAGGTCCATTTTTGTAGAGATGATAATCTACTAGCTTTAAATTAGTAGATAATGCTATCATTTAAAAATGTAAACATGGCTGGTGGGTACAAGTTTACAAAATGACACATGCTTCAGATGCCAGGGCTGGTATTTTTTTATGCAAACAGACCTAATATTGAATAAAATCGAGTGTGGTCCTGTTGGCATGTCATTATTTTAGTGCTGATGGTACACTAATAGTGCTAAAATAAAGACAATGCTAGCATTTGAAAGTAAACATAGCTAACTAGGGAAAAGCATGTGGGGACAAGTTAACAAAATCTCCATCTATTTTTTTATATAAATGGAATTTATCCATTAATTAAAGTTAGTGGGGTCTAGTTGGCACATCATATTTGTATTGGTGTAGCTTTGTGAAGTTCTTTTATTCATATTTTTTTCAGATATTTTTATATTGACATGGAAGGTGTTAGCACAATAGCAAAAGCATTAAAGACATGCACTAGCATTTTTAATGTAAAGAAGGTTCATTTTAAGGAAAGCACTTAGAGATGCTAATGTTTAGAATGCCAACGTGTTTGCATATATTAATAAAAATAGTGGGGTCCAGTTTTTTTTTTTTAGCAATGAAAGCTTTTACTCCTTAGCAGAAACTACAAGTGCATTTTAATACTATGACTTAAAATTGATGAAAACTAAGAGAAACATTCTTACTGCAAATGCCTTAGTGTTGGGATTGCATTTCTTAATGCCAGTGTGGCTAACAGTGAATGTAAACTAGTAGGTACCAGTTAGCCTGATCTTATATGCATAAAGCTAACTGCTTGGTGTTTTACACATTGTTAGCATTGTAAGCTAACAGGCGACACGTTTCTTTAAAGTGACTCAAGCGGACCTAATTAAAAACAATTTGTGGTGATTTATTATAAGCGCGAGGACGAGGCTACATCTGCCCTGCATTATCCAACAGAACTTTGTGATGCAACATATCTCAACTTGTGAGCAACATATCTCCAAGAGACCCTTGATCTTCACTGTGTTGAACTGGTGCTGTCCGAGAGTCAGACTGATGCAAAGCATGCCGTAGAAGGCTCAAGAAAATGAAAGGTCTATCAGAAGTAAGCGCCTCTTCAAGGATGACTATAAATAGCATGTCAATACAAGGACAAAAATGAACTTTGCCTCTCACTGGCGGGTCCGATGGGCTTTGGAAATATTATAGGCATCTCATGAGCTTCTAATCAATGATCAGTAATGGAGTCATTCGCTAATAGTGCACACTTAAGTAATTACATTCTAATGATATTCTAAGTGCATTTTGAAATGATAAATCTCGATAATCAATTCTAGTCAACGATTAGTCCAACACATTCATGGGTGTCTACTACATCCTGGCAGCCTAAGCATGGCATATGGAAATGAGGGGGGTGAATATGTCTTTTAATACTCTACTCGGTTCGCCTGGGAAAGATATGGGGGAAAAATGAAACATCCTGCTCAATTATTAATTGTGAAGAATCAGAAGTTATAGTGGCCCCGCCCTGCCAGTGTAAAGCCCTAAGGTTTAACAGTTGATTGATGGGTATGTGTGGTGCATATGCACATGAGATGTGGTTTACCATCAAAGATCTCCAAGATATCAAACTCCTTCTCAGTCTGGAAGAGTTGAAAGTGCAGAGTGATGTTGTAGCCCTTTTCTACATTTATCATCCATGAGCACATCTGCATGTTGGGGTAGCTCTCGGGGTACCCTGGACTCAGGATTACCCCAGTCGAGTCAAACAGCACCTCGCTGTCGGGACATTGCACTGGTGAAAAATACAAAGGAGGACAATGAAAACAACTTAATGACTTAACCTTGTCGAGTTCAGACATCTATAACTCCAGTTTTTCAAATAACTGTTTAATGTTTTAAAAACAGAAACGATGATTCTCTCCCTAGTGCATACTGTCCTAATATAGATCAATTCAATAATTTAAATAAACCACTTGGATGGGAGTCGTGAATGTGTTTTTGTGGACGAAGGTGTTTTGCATGCTATCTGTCTTTTTTGTGTCTCTTTTAGATGTATGCTTCAAAAAAATATTCCAAGCAGACAAGGCAACTGCATCATGAATGGTTTATATTTGGATTTGTTTTGGGCTGACCAATCAGATCTGTGTTGTGGCAGGCCGTCAGTGATGTTCGAGGTTGCTGAGTTAGCCTGTTTTCAGGTATCAAAATAAGCATGACATACAGTCGTATGTAAACATTTGGCCAATCATGGTTAAATCACCTTGGAGGATCCTGGTGCATTTTTTTACAATGAAGGTAAATAAAAAATGCTTTTGGTTAATTTTAATCCATGAAATCATACTGCTGAGTCTAACAGTGCAATGTCACTAAAGGTATGTCTCCCCCCTCTGAATGGTCAGCATAGAAAAAGTGCAGGCTAGCAGGCTAGCTGAACCTTTTCAGTTGGGACAGCTGGATCACGGCTCTCCAGCAGACAAACAGTGCCAAAAGCACATATAAATGCTCAAATGTGTCCTAATAAAAACACAGTCCTGTGAAAAGGATTGGATCCTGATGTCACAGTGCATTCCAGGCAACAAACTGATTTACTCAATTTCAGAATGAAGGACTGCTTATCTTTAAGAATAAATACAATTTCTACCATGGAAAAAAGTTATATAATATATTTGCTTGTATTTTTACATTGTATATCATATTCATTAGCATCTACAAAGTAAAAATGAACATGATAAGAAAACGGCATGCAGATATTATGTAGTAGTATCAAGATATACATATATGTTAATGTTAAAAATAAAAATGATTTAAGTTCTACAATAATAATGAAACCATGAAATTTAAAATGTTCTGGTGAAAATCGCACATAGTCCTTAATAAAAGATGTCTTTGGTCAGAATTTCACCTGACTACAGCACTAGAGGTAAAGGTGAAGAATCTTTTCTCAGAGCAAACAACAGAACTCCAGCAAGACTAGTTCAACTGGTTCAATAATATGCAAATGGAACGTTTACGGAGAATTTTGAAATTGGGAGCCTAACTGAGGCACACTTGTGTCCGTGGGGACAAGAGGAATGGACCAAATGTTAAAAAAGGCTAATTACTTCTTATCAACATGTCCTGAGGCTGTATTGGTAAACAATGGCTTTTCAACAAAGTTTTAATGAATTAACCTGTGGTATCTGAATACTTAACCCCAATAAATTTCATTTTTTTAAGCCATGTCTTTGTTTATTCTCATGAACACATACCGCTTGGTTGATATGTCAAAGTACAAACTCAAAAATATTATGTGCATCAATTAGAAGTGAATAAACAAACAAAAACTGAAGTCTCTTCATTCTTATAACAATACAAGAAACTTAACCTTAACCCACCTGCCCTGAGTCTAATGAGTTTCACCAGACAGTTCAACTATTTGAATATTGTAGATAAGCTGAGGTGACCAACCAGTCATATGGACTGCATATTTTCTAAGTGGCTTTAGATGAGAATAAAATTCCCCTTAACACACAGAACTTCTAATTAAGCTTAATAGCAGTAAAGCATTATAAATCTGTCACATCTGAACCTAAAGGGCAAAAATGCCTTGACAGCTGCTGACAGTGCACATAGCACGGGACGTTAATGAGAAGAACAGGAGGAATAAATGAGACTGCCGGTGTGCCGGACATTCTGCCAAACTCACCTTGGCAGACTGGAGGAGGTCCGTCCATTTGCAACCTCTCGCCCAGCCTACAGGTCAGAATCTCACTGCCCACCAGCGTGAAGCCAGGCAGGCATCGGTATCTAATGATGTTTCCTGTTGAGTGATTACACACACACACACACACGCATGAACACACACATACATGCTGCGTTTCCCCCCACGTTTCTTCTCAGGCTACTGCTCATCAGCACATTAGCTAATTGAGACTCGACCACTCACGAGCGTGACGCTAATGATGACAAATACAGGCCGTCGAGTGTTCTTCGGTTGACAAGAAAGGGGGATTAATTGTGGGCAATTTAAACATTTGCTATGTGTGACGGAGGTGGGCAGACGGAAAACACCTGTTTGGCGGTGGACATCAAACGGACGGGGCTAATGAGGCCTCTGTGTGAAAAATGAAAACAAACACAAGAATAAATGCGTGTTTGCTTTACCGATTTCCAGCTCGTCGTTGTCGGTGAGAATCTCTGCGTTGGCAACAGGTGGAGGGGGCTGACACACACGGAGCTGGTACGCTGAGAGGGGGAGAGAGAGAGAGAGAGAGAGAGAGAGAGAGAAAGAGAGAGAGAGGGGTGGTATCAATAAATTCAAACAGAATGATTGTCAATAGAAAACAAATACGTAAAATGTACCAAGAATGTTTTATTATTAATGTCTTGGTAGGGTATTAGTATGTCTACGATTGTCTAAGAATTAGGATCGGGAGGATTGTCAGAGATGCCATTGATATCTGCAGTAGCGTGTCCAAAAGAGCACTTTGGCCTCTCTCTCTCTCTGGGTGGGCAGGACGGCCCTCCCCCCTCCGTTATCATCATTCGGCACAATACTAGCAAACATGGGCATCTAATAGTAAATGAATCAGAATTGTCACTTAGTGTTCTACTGCAAGCCTGCTGAGCTGCCCAGTGGTGTTGTGGTGGCACATCATAGGACTTGGAGGAAGCTCATGCTGGCCTGTCCAAAACTGATTGTATCATGTGACTGGGGGAGTCCAACTAGTGATTAGAACCCATTTTCCATTCAACTCAGTTGTATGTTGGTTTAGGATCTCCAGATCCTCTGGAGATTAGGTGTGTGCTGATATGGGAAGAGTGGCCCAATATTCAATGCTTTTCATTCATGTGTCTGCTGATGCTGATATTCATGAAGAAATTCAAACTCACCTTAATAAACACTTTTCTGAAATTTTTGTAAGGTCTTTTAGATAATAACTGATCTTGATAAATCACTTTAAAACATCAGTCAAATCCAAGCACCCATAGAATGACACTTTTATTCAAATAGAATTTTCCCAAGACCTTTTGTTCCCAATTTCTTTGTCCTATTTCCAGTTCTACCCACTAGCTAGGACCAAATCACACAACACCATCAACACTGAGAGGGTGGAGGTGAGCATGTGCTTCCCCTGAATCGATAAAAAAAAAAAATACTCTAATGCAACATCATTGGAGAACTCTAACTGCCGATTCTGTTATGTCAGCCAATGCTTGCCCTCGAAAGTTTAAATAATTGGGAGTGAAGCTATATGTGCTCTCTTGGACTCCAAGTCATGTAAAGCTGTGGCTCCATTTATTATCAAACCCATTGTCTTAAACTTCATTTTCCCTACTATTTGAGATTAATATAATATAAGATTTCACTAGCCAGCTCACACTGTCCTCATAAAAGCCTGTTGGAGATATCTAATATACAAACCTACCTATTTAGCCAAAAGCAGTTAATTATCACCCAAACAAGTTATAACCTGTGGTTCAGTCTAGTCTACTTTTGGAATAAGTTGAAATATGGTGCAGCCAATCACAACAGAGGTTATTTACATATACATATATATATATATCTTTTTAACAGCAAAGTAACAAAACAGTCTGGTTTAAGGGCTAGCCACTGGTCATTTACAAGTCATGACAGTTTTTGGTTTACAAAATCATACAAGTGCACCAAAATGGACTGAACTTGGAAAAAAGTAGAGCAAGAAACCAGGGTATCCATTGAAAGCGAGAAAAGTAAAAATCTCGCCTAAAGCTAAGGCTGCACTGCACTGCTCACTACAGGTGAGACTTTCTTCAGAATGCACTCTGATTGGAAAAGACGTCAGCCATCAAACTCAATCAGATTTCCAGAGAGTTCAGCTCAGAGTTAAACTTTCGAGTCATCAGCCAGACATGTAGTCGCTAGGCATCTGCCACCAAGGCCAGACATAAGCCATTATATATTGTGCCATTATGCAGTTATTTTGCTATTAAAACAGGTGGTTATATCCTAGACAAATTAAGACCCTTTTTTCTATTTGAAAGTATGTCAGTTTAAGTACATTTTATTTCAAATAATTATGAACCATTGACCTATCATACTGAAAGGTTCACACAACTTGTTTTTCGCCTATAAAAAGATACAGGATGGGGGCACACCACTCATTTAATTAAGAGAGAAATAACAGCATTAAACTGTCGAGTGTTAAGAGTAAATCTCACAAACTCTCCTCCTATTCACTCGGCTCCATCCGCAAACTTCTGTCAGAGTGACTCAGGACATTCTCTCTCAGCACTTTCCCCAGCAAGGAGCCTCAAACCAGACCTGCTCCGTAAGAACATACCGCTGTCCTTCTGACCTTGATTGTGACTGACAGCTGATTGCTCAGCGTTTGCAATTGACATGAAATAACGGCACCAGTTTCCAGGTACGCACTTAGAACAGGACATTTCCAATAAGAAGTCTAATGCCTCTCCTGCGGTTGTAGGCAAAACCTGAGACATATTGCTCTGTTCTGCACCGTGGTCGCTCTCCCACTCAGTCATCAGTCCATTCGCTTTGATGCACTGTGCTTGAGTCACCGGGGAAGTGAATGCTTGCCACACTGCAGCACACAAATTATTCCCCCGTTAGGAAACGGTTCGGTCTGGAATGGTGCAGCAGTGATTTGTGGGTACGCCTTTGTTCCCTCCATCTAGCACCTCGCCACATGCCTTATTGCCTCCTGAGAACATGCATACGGCCTCAAAGACCTCACAGAAGGACTCAGCACATGCCAAGGTAGTAAAAATCACATCAAATAAGGAGAGAGCCTTTTCTCCAACCTAATCCTGGAGTACCTTTGTTCTGATACAGTCTGGTGCCTTTTCCTGCTATAATAGAACTAACCTCATAAAGACCCAATTATTAGTGATCATGAATTGGGTCTTAAACACCTTAAAATCATTACTAAGCAGTTATGACAGGAATAAAAATGGCAAGTGAGTATGAGCGTATGATGTAGATGACAGGTGTAGTGCTACTTATGGAGACATAGATCAGAAACCATTTTCTAACTTTTCTAATAGAACCGTTTTCCTTTTTCCTTACACATAAAGGACCATTTCTGTACTGTGTATGCACGGCAATATCTTTGAATTAAATTCAAATTTGAAAAAATCTCCTCTTTACTCTTTGATTTTTGTTGCTGATATTGATATTTTCATGCATAATTCTGATTGCAACATTGACATTAATGACAAATTCTAGAACTGTCCGGAGGTAATTCATACACTAATTCCTGATGACTATCCACTAATCATATGAACCGTATGCATAAAATATACATTGTATTCAAATGTATTCAAATTTCTTGCTATATCCTCTAGCCCCAGGGCATTGGAGGGTTAGGAGATTTCATTAGGATCCTTTTACTAGAAGTAAGTAAAGAAGCGGAGCCTCCTGAGCAGACATGTAAAACAAAGTTTAGGAGTGGAAAGCAGAAGTGCTTTTGGCTAGCTCTGGGACCGCCATCATTTCATTATCTCTTAAATTTGTAATGAGCTTTGCACAGCACAGCGCTTATTGTAATTCCCTAATGCTGTAATATTTTATTTGTAAACATCAGCACAAACTACGCTAATGGCAACAATATAGTCCTCTGTCTTTCCCCTTTGGGCCAACGCTAGCCAGCGTTAACATGACATCTGGAAAAATGAAGAAAAATTGAGGTTATCTGGAACTTCTCGAAGCTTCTTAATCAAACAGACATTTACCTGCACTGGTATGGCGTTCAAAAAGCCCTTCTGAGGTCTAATAGTCTTGGGGCACCAGGAAGAGCTTACAAGATTTGAAGGTTCTGTCTTATTGTGTCTGTCTGCGGAGCTCCATTCCAGCTTTGATCCAGCCACGGATGGCGGCAACTGTCACGACTACAGTGATTTTCCAGTGAGAGAAAGCCATGCTATTACACCGCTGCACATCGAAACGTACAAACAGCAAGACCAAACGCGTGTCACACTCCGGAAGCATTTAAATGTGTTGAGATTTGCGGTTTCAGGGCTAAACTGCAGATTGAAAACACGGGAGATAAAGAAGCATTGCACGTTTACACCAAATAACTCCCTGCGTGGGTGAAGCGCTGCAACAAGAAAATAAAAGCCACAACATGCACGCACATACATACACACACACACACATACACAAGTACTCAAGACCTGAAAGAAGAAACCCATACGAATTAGGGACATTAGAGTGGAACGGCGCAGGCGGTCGGGCGCTCACCATGGTAACGGAGCACGAAGAATCCGCTGGTGCTGAAGTCGCTGTGGAACTTCAGGAGAACGTGGTTGGAGGTGCTGGACACGGCCTCCTGGGCCGAGCTGCCGCTGAACTGGCCAATTTGAGGGGAGGCCTGGTCCGGGCCGTCCCTGCAAGGAAAAATGTAACTGTATTTAACATCGGTGCAGATCACAACATTTTAAATGCCCCCCCTTTTGAACGAAGGAACACACCTTTGCAATTGGTTCTAATGCACAGCAATGGGACAGTTATTCGCTGTTATTGATGACTTGTGTCATTTGGCTATGCCTTCAAATTCCATTACAGAAAAAAAGTGACCAGTGGCCAGGACTATAATTAATTGGATCAGGTCTTTTTAGAGCACTTTGGGACTCTTCGTCACAGGAAACTAAAGGGAGAGAGGAGAATTTATAGGGTATAATAAGTGGAGAAGGTGGAGTTTCAGGCATGGGCCAAACTTAAGTTATTTTATAACACCATTTATCATAATTAGGAACGTTCTCATACAGTTTTCCTGCTGATCTGATTGCGGTATTTGAATGGTGAGTATCAGATGATCCCACTGAAATGTTAAGGAAACATATGCTAGACCACAATTTAAAACAAACCAAATAAAAAAAGGTTTCAGTTTTTGTATGTGCACAAGATGACATTTTGGATTGATATGCTTAATTATTTTCTTTTTTTGGAAATGACCATTTTATAGTATGGTTAATTAGGTACTTAGGAAAATGACTCTCATGAATCAGTTCTTAGATGCTTGGTTCTGCATGCCGATGCCTTAATAACAGCATCAATCCTGTCAGCTAGGGATTACACTGCACTCATGAGATCAGTCCAGTCCACTTTAGCCCACTTGTCCAGACAGAACACATCACTGAGATGCGATGTCCCATCATTTCTTTCATGGGGAAAAAAAATCTTCACTCCATAAACCGCATTACTACTGAGTCTGACTACAGCAGACATTAATAGACACTCCAGCATGTATTTCCACACCACATCATCACACTTGCAACTTTACCAGAAAGGCCATTGGTTTAAACACATGTAAACTGCTGCTGGGTGTTACAAGCTGTTCCAACTTATTCAATTTGTAAACTGTCTTTTCCCAATTTTATTATGGAATTACTTTGGTGGAACCCACTGTGGTCACAGGGTCTACAGCATAGTGGTAGTCTATTCCTCTCTCAGGGTTTCAGGACAGTTTCAAAACAATTTACAATTAGAAGCAGCACGAGCAGTAAAGCAAACAGTTCTATGATAGTTTCCTTTTTAACTGCCTGAGACTCATGAGTGAAAAATGTGCTGGAATTGTGTTTTGCACATGTTTTTGGCCCCAGCAAGCAGCAGAAAATAGACTTGAAGTCCAACTGCCGAATGTTCACCCTTTACCTGAAAGTGTTGAGGTAGAATTTTAGATGATGTGGTTCAAACACAGTGGAAGCAGTAGAAGCATATGTGAGATATTCGCTGGCAGTATATTTTGTATATTTTCACTGTGGAATAGCGCTAATTTGCAATATTCTGATCTCATTAATAACTTCTGAAAACCACCTCAGTGCTTCAGGTCGCGGCAGAATCAGATCAGTCTTTATACATACAGTACCCAGTACAAAGGTTCAGCTCAGATGCTAATCCTGTTGGGACATATCTAATTTTTATTATGAAAGGGCTATGATTGTCATAAATGTTGCCATCGCGAAAAGAGATACGAAGGAAAATGAAATGAATGTCCAACTGGAATGACCGTATTTGTGTATTACAGTTACCATTTTGCTAGTTTTCATTCGTAGATGCTAATGGTTCTGAAAGTCAGTGAATTAAAGATTCAAGATTAATTATTTGGCACATTCATAGTTATACAAATACAACATGCCGTGAAATGTATCTAGTACCGCCAAATTTAGAGTTATATAATAGCAGCAGTTCTGGCAGTGTTTATGTACAATGTGTAAAGTGGGATTTTAAAGCACATTGTGCTACGTTAGCACAGAAAAGCAGAGTAATGTAAACAGCAATGCAAACTAAGTGGGGAGCATTTTGCAGAATTAGAATACTGCTGTAATTTAGCGGTTTTGAGTGGATGGTGCTAATGAAAGTATTGAATGTTAGGCATGTCATGTCTGTGGCCACCTGAACACCTAAAGCGAAAGAGGAGCGACAGTGGTCGAGCAATCAGACGTAAACTTTTTTGAAGGATCTAAAACGTCAGCATGCAAATGCAGCTTCCGCCTCATAATGATCCGTTTAATTCAATTTGCAAAAGCATTAATGTGTTGCACAACGAGCAGCTGCCTCGCATTAGTGGGCGGCACATTAGCGAAAGCGCGGCAGTGGCAAAACAATTCACCTGTCAGCGCCATTCAGACAAGTGCTTACATCTGAAGGCAGCTCTGCTTGACATGAAAAATATAACGCTGTGCTAAAAAGCCTTGAAGTGAGCACAATTAAACCCGTTTGCTGGGGGAAAATACCAGAAACGCAGGAAACAACATTTAAATAAAGGAATGGATTAGAGTACCTGTGCATAAGCCTGACCTCCAAATCAAAACCACATTTTTTGTTTGTTTGTTTGTTTGTTTGCCTATTACTGTCTTTTTTACTAAAAAGGTTAATGTGTGCATGCTGGGATGCCTGCTGAAATATGACCTGCCTTAGACAACCCTCTTGAAATCAATTTCTCATTTAGCAGTTCTAGGTTCTGATAGTATATTAAACACTATGCTTTTATAGGATGAAAATAGGGCTATATTCTTTCAAATGAATAAATTAATGAATTAACTTTTTTTTTTTTTGGAGGCATACATTACACATCCTCTACAATGAACATACTTCTGCACCTTTATTTTGTACTCAAATTTTATAGATTTAATGCAACAAAAGTTGCAACACCTTAAGAATTTTTACTTTAGTTTTTTTATTTACTTTAGTGTCATCTCAACCTTATATAAGTTTACAGAGAGACATAACGGCACACTTGTTCCACAGTGTGAGTATATGATAAGATAAGTTAAAAGTGAGATTTACCCTGCCCTGAGTGTGTGGACAGCTCTCTGCATTGTGTACAAAAAATGAAAAAGTGTGTAATGAATTAGAGGATTGTGCAAATAGTATAAACAGTATCAGTGTCAAGAACACATTCAGTGAACGTCGTTCTTTTAACACGTCCCTATTTTTCGTAAAGGCTAACCTGAATTACAAATTACGAATGGGGATGTGAGTGACCTTCGTGAGACTGAACGCATCTCACGTTTTATGTTTGTTGATTACAGTCTAGCATGTTTGGAGCTTCGAGTTTAGACAATTCTGCAGAATGCAGTTTGTTTGAGTCCTTTTTTTGAAGAAATCTGAGTAGATTTAGATGGAGAAAACCACGCGTTTGGTTTACATTTATTTATGCTCTTTTCTGAACACAAGATTTGTCTGAATGTTGCATTGTTGGCAGACACAGTTTTTTTACATTTTGTTTTAATATTATCTGAAAAAAAATATTCCATATATTGTACTACTGCGCCTCATTTTTTTCTTTCAGCAAAACATGATGCATTGCTTAAGTGGTAAGATCTATTCTCAACCTCAAAATTGGTTTTTAATGTAACTTCTATCTGTGATTGTTCAGTGGTATGACAGATCGAGGGAGAAGATTGAATGAGGTTTGGATAGAAGGACGATGAATTGAAAATGTAAAAAACTAAAACAAAAAAATGAGCAAACGTGATATGAAAAAACTAAAAAAATAATTAAGGTGAACTACTTCACTTTTTTAGTTGTGAAGTTCAATTATACAAAAACGGAATGACAAGTAGTTCATTTTTATTTGAATGAATTAAACTTTGAACAAGTTCTTTTTCACTGTGAACTGGCAAAACACAGATCAGTACAGACAATACAGCCAGTATAGCCAGAGTAAACAGTATCATGGTATTAAACAAGTGAAAATAACAGATTAAGTAGGCATTCTTAAAGGTTTGTGCATTCATAAAAATTGTCAAACAGTATGGCAGTAGAGACAGTATAACCAGTGTCCACATTATACACAGTATAAAGCTATCAAAATAAGAAGCTAGCTTGCTTTTTTGTGGAGTTTAAAATAGTAAAGTACAGTTTTCATTTGTTTGCAGAAAACGCTAACATAGCTAATGCTAATGCTAATGCTTCTGAAAGTCAATGAGGAACAGATTTCAAGATTTCAAGTGCAATAGTTAAAAATGCACCACTGCATGTTTTGGGTGGTTCCTGGTCATGAAAGTACTGAATGTTAGACATTCTTTCTGAAAAAGAGCATAATTGATTTTACTATTGTCAGCTTTGTACTTATCTCAATGCCTGAAGAGAAGGAGAAATGGACAATCAAACGTTAACTTTTAAAAGCATCTAAAACGTTGACATGCAAATGCAGCTTCTGTCAGAGGCAGAGTAAAATATGCTACTGACTGAGGTAAATAAAGGATGAGAAAAATGTGCTTGTAACTCAGGTAAAGGTCAGCGGCTGGGTAACCTCCTCACAGGGAAGGTATCTGTGACTAAAAATAATATTCTCATAAAATATTTGTATGACTCAGAAGGTTGTGGCTTTGAATCCCAGGACCGCTACTGACAACTGAGGTATCTTTGAGCAACGTACCGTCCCCACACACTGCTCCCTGGGCGCCCCTTATGGGTGGCAGCCCCCTGCTTCACTTGGTGTATGGGTTAAACACAGAGGAAAGATTTCACACTGTGGGTTGTGCTGTGCTGCGTTCATGCTTGACTGTAAGGGGTCACTCTAATTTATAAACTATACTTAAGCCTAACATAGCCTCATGCTGATCATAAGGTAACAAAAAAGACCAGGCTGCTAGGAAAAAGTTAAAGAAAATCTGGGAATAAAAGCAAAGGTAGCGTACACAACATAGAGGACATTTTGGCATATTCATTACTCCTTTCTTTGTTTGAGAGTTATTATGGATCCACACTGTCAATAAAGTTAATTTTGGTCTATATAATGTTGTTTGGCATTCCTCTGGAGTTGGTTAAGACTCATTCCCTTGTCAGTTTGATTAATGTTTAAGCTTGATGTCTCAAATACACAGTATAATCCTCTTCAGCTCTAGCAGTGTGTGAGTATTTGTAGCAAACATATGAAGCATATCCTGGCATACCCTAGCCACAGTGCTATGTGATGTAGACTACCAGGTCCTACAAGGTGAAGGATGACTCATCTGACCATTTAATTTTTCCACATCATATAGACCAGTTGTTATTATTCTAATGTGCATTCGTATTTGTAATGAGGGGTTTATGCACTGCAGCCTTACTATAATATATAAACTATAAATATTCTCTATAGTTATGGATACACTCTTTGGACACGCACACACACACACACACACGCACATTATATATATATATGATTGGGGATAGGCGGATTGAGCACACTAAATTGCCCCTAGGTATGATTGTGAGTGTGAATGTGTGTGAGTGTGTGGCCCTGCGACGTGCTGGCGACTGTCCAGGGCGTATCCCGCCTTCGCCCGCAGCAGCTGGGATAGGCTCCAGTCCCCCCAACCCCAATTGTGGGATAAAGGGGTAGAAAATGGAT
>JBBMFX010579863.1:0-14126 GCA_037832545.1 Rhabdalestes septentrionalis | reverse complement strand
AGAGATCCTGCCTTAAGCCACACAAAGTCAAGGTATGCTGACTGTCTTACAATGTCTTCCACTCCCAGGGTTATGTGTTCTTTAGAATTCAAGGTTTATGGGTCTTTAAAAGGTTGCATTTGCATCATTATGTCATTACCATTACATTAGTTGAAAACGGACACAACGACAATATTATCATTTATCACAATAATTTCTGGGACAATTTATCGTCCAGCAAAATTTGTTGTGTTTACAGGCCTACATCTTTGTTAGTGTGTTAAACTGCAGAGATTTGTTATAGTCTACATATAATTACATATAATATTTGTACAGGTTTAGATTTCTATGGGAAGGCAGGTCAAGCGACAAGTTGGGAAGGTGTTTGGTTTTATGTAGTTATGTTTGCTATATTGAATCTATAATGCTTCATCAAATCCCTGGATCTAGTTTTTTTAATAAAGATCCACTGTGTTTGGCTGCGTAATTGGTATAGGATTTCTTAAGGATCCACAGAGGTCCTAGACATCTGACAGACAAACAAGCCAAGAGTTTCATTCTGTTTGACTGAGCAGTTTTTGTCCGAGGTCACAAAATGAGCCTGTAGTATTTGTGTGTTTTGTGGTCCTCTTGTCTGAAGTACATAGGCCCAAACCACAAATTCGTGCCCCGAGTGAAATCTGACCACTCCCTTACTATGATGTGGCCATTGTTTCCTTTTTGTGGTGTAAAAGATCCCAAAGAGTTCCTGTGTCCTCCTCTGTCTGTAGTATATATCTCACTCTGTAATTGACACTGTTTTCTGCAGGATGAGGACTTTGTGGCCAGGGATGACTTTGAGGATGCAGACCAGCTGCGAATAGGCAACGATGGAATTTTCATGTTGACTTTCTTTAGTAAGTTGTTCTTCGATGGTAGAAAACGTGCACATTTTATGGAGCCTTCTGTACTGTTTTCTTTGCATCTGTGTATTTAATGCACGTTAATTAATGTTGCGTAATAACATGAGATACAATTTCAGGATTGTGTCTAGGTGAAATACAGTGACATGTCCTCAAGTGATAGTTTTAAACTTGTTGTGTTTGTGAAAACAATTGAATGTTTTCAAAGTGTTTGTTGTGCTATCTTGCCTTCCCCTTACATTTCATTGGGTACTTTGAAGGAGTATGTGATTTGAAAAGCTGTAAAGCTATATGCCCTTCTTAGCAACAATTACTTTATTTTTTTTTACTCTGACTTGTTCAGCACTGAATCCATAGATGATGTGTTAACCCTTTTTTTCTTTCTCCAGTGGCATTCCTCTTTAACTGGATCGGCTTCTTCTTGTCGTTCTGCCTCACCACCTCGGCAGCTGGTCGTTACGGCGCAATCTCTGGCTTTGGGCTGTCCCTCATCAAGTGGATCTTGATCGTACGGGTATGACAACTTCCTACGTTTATTCCATCTGTATCCCATCTGCCATTTTCATCTGTATAATGAACAGAAGCAAAACATTAAAAAAAATCTTTTTGAAAATTTGATTTTAATAAATCTATCTTAACTCTCTTCTGGGGTTGTTTATCCAGTTTTCTACATATTTCCCTGGCTATTTTGATGGACAGTATTGGCTGTGGTGGGTTTTCCTTGTGCTTGGTAAGTTGTACTGCTTTGGTAATTCTACTTTACCATATTTGTGCATACGTTTCCCTGGCAAAAATAGTCGACCACTGCAATTAAATTTTAAAGCAGCATCTCTGAGTATGAAACCATTACATGCCAGTGTGTGTTCAGTTCCTAAACAAGCATCTCATTCTGCTTTATGGTACTGATCATATAATCAAATCTTATTTCATGTGGAAAAATATAAAAACTGTGCTGTAATCAACACTCTCCTCTCACAATAAGACCAGTTGGATGGTAAAACACTACTAGAATTTTTTCAAAGGTAATTAATGGGTTTTGTTTTAAGAGTGAACAAGATATATGATATGTTAACACTGCATGGTTTCTTTTTATATTGTGTTTTATATATTTTTTTATGTTTTGTCATTACGTTTGAAATGACACTTTAATATTTTTATTTGTAAATTAGAAATATTTTTTGTGGTTCTTAAAAACTAAAGTAAAGCTGTTCAGTTCTGTGCTTGTACCTATAAAGTATAAAACCTGAGAAACAACATTTTTGCAGTGGTCTCTTATATTTTCCAGTGCTGTATAATAGTAGGATTGTTAGTGTGTATTTTCAATACACATAATTCCACATCTGCATGCTTAAATATGCGGTTGGCTAATTCCCACATGTTGATTTTATTTGGAATAAATGTGTTTGTTTGGACAAAAGTACGGACACCTCAATGCATTTCCTTGTCCTCCAGGTTTCTTGCTGTTCCTCAGGGGGTTCATCAACTATGCCAAAATCCGCAAAATGGCAGACTCCTTTTCTTCCCTCCCTCGTACTAGAGTTCTATTCATCTATTAATGATTCGTGGTCTGTGGAGCCTCTGTAGGTACAATAGCTTTCTATTGCAATCATTTAATGCTCTGTAGCAGTAACCAGTATCTCTGCTATAAATATGTATTGGCATAATGTGTTTCTCCCATTAATACAAGCCCAGGCAAAAATATGGAATCACTGCTCTTGGAGGCTCTGTGTTAAGTTGTTTAACTTTAGCAAAAATCAAATCACAGATATGACACAAAACAATTTATAGATGAACATTCTGGCTCTGTGAAACATACCTTAACAAAACTTAAATGAAATTGCTGTAATTAATGACAAATGATGGAATCACTCAATGAGGGGAAAGAAAATTATGGAATCACCTTGTAATTTGCAGTTAAAAGAGACTGTTTGCAGATTAATTACAGGTTTGTTTGAGTTTTTGAAGTATGTTTTACAAACCTAGTATGTTCACCTCTTAAATTCATACGTTTTGTGTTGAATCTGTGATTTGATTTTTGCTAAATTATAACAGAATGAAGATCCTCCAAGAGTCGTGATTCCATGTTTTTTTTTGTTGTTGTTGCCTTGGGTTGTTTTAAGGCAGCTGAGGAAAAAATTAAGAATGAAATATTGCGTACAATATTGGCAGAGTTCATTGTAGTGTATTCCTTTGTTCATGGAAGTACGTGAATCATGATTTTGGTCTTTTCTAGCTGCTTTTTGGAAACTGATCCTGGATTTCCAGCCAGCGGTAAGCCAAGGACCTAGTCAGGAATGCATGTTTAAAGAATATAGCTTGAAAAAAAAAACCCTCTTCCATCAGTAATCTACAATTCTGGAGGGAAGGCTGGCGTTTCCTGGGGAATGATGGACAAGGAATTGTTTTTTTTTGTTTTGTTTTTGATCTGTTGAATTAAAATATTTTTTTGCCCCCCACTCTGTTAGCAAATAGCAAAATACACTTTCCATGTCTCTAGATGTAGATTTGTGGATGCTGAAAACTCTGTAAATGTGCAAAAATATTAGTGGTTTAATGTCAAGTGCTTTGTGCAATCAAGTTCGTGACACCTACGATAATGCCTTATGATATCTTTGGCATGCACTGCGCCCTGTTAGCCAATAGGGGGCAGTCTTGTTTCTTCCTTTCTTTTAGTTCTTTTATATATTTTTTTTCTTTAATGACGTTTGACATGGAAACAACCAGTCGCCGTTGGTTACCATTCACACATTCTTTTTGTGAATGGTGACATTAGATGAATTGAATTTAAAACAGAGCTTTTCTTCTCTCTCTCCTTCTTTCTCCCTCTATCTCTACATGACATGAAATTAAAGTTGCTCTTTTTCAGATGTAACATTTTAATGTGGTTCAGGCAGCATATGCTTTTATTGTCTGTATATTTATTTTAAATCCATATAAACCCTCACATTTTTGAATGCATGTTATAGAATGCTTTGTACATGTGTTCTCCAGGCATCATGCCCCAAATTTGATCCCAGGTGCTGTACACTGTAAATACATTGGCTTCATTTGAATTAGTCGCCCATGTCGTTCTCCTGCAAAAGGGGGAGTAACTTCAGAGCACACTTTGTGTACAGGTCCTGTTTTGTGGGACAGATATGGGCTTCTTTTTGTTTTGTTTTTTTTACCTTTTTTCTTTTTTGAGAGTATGAAAGGATGTGCATTGAGGTTAATGTTTGGATCAGTAAGGAGGACAAGCAGGAACACACAATTTTTCTCCTACAGTCAAGAAAACCCCCGCATGCCCTGTTTTTCCCATCAGATCGACCAAAGCTGTTTCCTTACATCCCAATCTTTTTTGAAGCACTGTGTAATTGAGTTCTCCTTTGATTAGGTGAATGCACCCTCATTCGGGACATATCCCCCACCTCTTTCAACATTGCCACCGTAGGGGCCTGTTTGATCTCTGGCAGTTTAATTGTGTGTGTGTGTGTGTGTGTGTGTGTGTGTGTGTGTGTGTGTCACAGAGGGGGATCCGTGGATCAGAAAGTCGATCTTTTGTACCCTTTGTTTCCCAAACAGCTTTGTGGACAGCCTTTGAATGCAAATGCATGTACACATGTACATGTCTGTAAATAAGACTTTGCTATTAAAGTCTCTGGTGTTGCAAAATTAAATATCTGTCCTTTGTCACATTTAGGAATGAAATAAATTTGAGGTATAAGAATAACAGGATGCGTCCTTTTACTTATTTGCCCCACACACAAATGGGCAAATATAAATTCACTATTACAGTTTGTTGTAGTTTATACTATGCAATTAAAGCCCTGCAATTAAAGGTTAAGCACTGTATGACCCTGTTGCTTAAATTCAGTTAATAAAAACTTTAAACAATATAATTACTTGTTGGCTAAAGATATAGTATTGGGCTAAAATCTTAGGCAGTTGGGAACATTTCTTTAATTAGTTTATTGACTAGAATACGTGTTGGACAATAAACACTGGAAGAGTTTTAACTAAGTTATCACAAAAACTATAAAGCTTTTATATTACTGTAATATTGATATAACTGCCTAAATAATGGTCAGATGCCAAATATTGCTGTATGTTGTGTCTTCTTTTATTTTTTACTCTTTGTTGATTATATTTTCTTGGATTATATTTAGATATTTGTACAAAATATCAGGGGCATGGGTGCCAGAACTGTAATAGCAAGGGGGGAGGGGGGGACATATTCCCACCATTTTTCAAAAACATTCGTTTAATCCGGGACAGCAGCTGTAACCACCACCCCCGGACAATGACAGATTTTGTACACCACCCCCCAAAAATAAGCAATCACAAAAAAACACAGAACCCCACCCACCCACACTTTTCAACATCATTGGTCCCCCCCACCCACACGAGCGAGACTTTGCACGGACGTCCCAACACCCCCCTCCCACCCGCAATATGATAAGCAGTGCGTTCTGTGCACATTAAAAATGGAACCCGGTGCCCCTGGAATTTCCGGTTTCTTATTAAAAATGTAGCATTAAGAATTTCCCTACAGTGTGCACAAGCACAGACTAGGGTCAGTATTACACTTAGGCATAACATGATAGGTGTGTTTAATTTGTTATCAGATGTTATCAGGCCTATGTGGCTGAATAAGTGTACATGCTAAATTTCCACACTGCTTGTGAGGCTACTACAAATTTTCTGTATCACATTTGTGACTTAATTTGGGAAGACAAATTACCAAAAACCTTTTTCATGGAGTTGCATTAGTCTCTATTCCTACACTGTTGTAATTGGTCATATTCCATATTGTTTTGCAATTTTCTTGATTTTTTTTTTGCTGCTTGAACTCCTCATCCTTTGTGAGAAGACTGAAAGGTATCTCTGTTTCCAATCTGTTACACAAGAGCTTGTTTTTAACAGTCAGTTCTCTCTACATATCAGTGAAGCAAATGGACTAGTTTGACCGGATTCCACTCTGGGTTATGTAGGGGGCTGTGCATTCATGTAACCAGGAATATTATCTCTACTGTAGGGTGGAGCTAAGCACCTCACCAAGCCCATGATTTTAAAACCTAAACAAAGATTGTATTTACCTTTATTATGAAAGTGAAATGTTGTCTATGTTGGATAGGAGTCCCAGTTGATGAAAGCTATGCACTGTTCTTGGAACTGATGTTAAAGATAATGTCAGCTGACTTGCTTGTTTTTGAGATCTGTGTATTCTGTATTCTTATGTTACACCCAGCCCTTTTAGGGAGGTCAAATACAGGATACATTTAGCAGTTGTAAATGAAACTGAATTATCTGTCAATGGGTACTTTCTGTCAGACAAGAACCAGTATTTTGGAAAGGGAAGATATAGTAATATTTTAATGTTGGGCATGGAATGTTTTACTCTGTGTTTTCTACAAATTAGTTTGAGCAACCGAATCAACAAACTGAATCAGAAAAAATTAGGTCTTGTGAAAATTCAAAAATTCGCTAGAAGTGGAATGCCCAATTTGTTCAATCAACATTAATGTGAAAACAGAACCGGAACTTCTGTCCAAAAATGTGTTTCAAAATTCCCTGGCAGTGTCACAGTATTTATATTCTACTTATATTCAGTGTCAGAGTATTTATATTCTATTTATATTCAGTGTCGGAGTATTTATTTATTATTATTCTACACTTGGTAGCATATTTTGCTGTTTTTAGTTAAGAACATTTGCCCATTCTTTGTGTTGTGTACATCTTGTGTGCTTCAGGATCTGTAGGTGAATATGTAAGTGTTTTGTTTAATAAAGTGTGTGTGCATATTGTATTGGTTGATGGAATATTTCCTGGTCTGTGGGTCTAATGTAAAGAATGGGAAATCATTTGAATATCATTTCGTTTCTATGCGTAGTGAACAATTAGAATGTTTCAGAGTAGTTGGGAGGTTTTAGCATTAACCAAACTGTCCTGTCAGACAAACAGCTGATATGGTCCTTTGGTTGGTTTGTCTGGTTTTTCTTGAGAAATAATTTCGCATTTATTGAAGTGTAATGGGCAATGTTGTTTCTCCACGGCATGATTAATAGTATAGGAGAACAGAAAACTTAAAAATGCTTGATTGCTTGAAGAGAGTCGTTGAGAGTGACCTAGTTCCTTGGCCATTTTCTTTTTCTTCGTTATTTTAGACAACTGCAGGCCACAAATGGAGGCTGGCCATGGCATTAAAAAAACGATGTATAATTTCCAGTGGGAAGGGAAGAGTGGCGAGTGGCCAACATACTGGGCAACATAATTTTTTTCCTTTTTTCCTCCTTTAAACAAACTCAGGCCAACACTACAAAACATTGACAAATTACAGTCGGAGTCTGGGTGGCTATCGATATCTTTGATGTGTTTTGAAAAGGGGTAGGTCCATTGTTTTTCATAGAGTCATTAATTTGTGGGGATATAACTAACACTGACTCTTGTGGCAAGAGGCTTTAATAAAGGTGAAAGGTTTGTCCTGCAGCATCCATCTTCAGCATTTTGATAAGGCTCATCTGCACAGCTTTCTGGTCTGAAGCACCTCCTGTTCTTTCTTTTTCATGCCACTGCGTGTTTGTGTGCTCTCTTTGAGGTGTGAAGCCGCCCTCATTCCTCTTCCTGGTGTGACTTCATGGGGGAAGCACTTAGCATTTAATAACACCACACTCACCCACACTTACACTCGCACACACACACATATACACACACACGGTCGTTTGCCAACCACAAGAAACACACACACATTCACACACACAAACCACCACCTTAAAATCCAGTTAAAGACTTCCTATGAGCCACTGGTGAGCAAATTTCTCCCATGTAAAATAGGTGTGATAAAGGAAGGTGGGAGAGGAAGTGTTGGTGTGGTGTTTATGCGAGAAGGTGGGTATGTGTGTGTTTGTGTGTGTGTTTGTAAGAGATGGTGGTTGTTGGGGGTGGGGGGGCTTAAGGCGTCACTTCCAACTCTATGACTCATACAGTTCTCTTCCCTCCCTGTGTCCTTGGAATGTTTTGATTGTGTGTGTGTGTGTGTGTGTGTTTGAGTGAGTGAAAAAGAGAGAGGGAGAGTATTAGGGGTTGTATCTGCTTCTGTGTTGATAAGGTCAGTTGAACAGTGGGAGGACCCTCGCTGGACGTTTCCCCTGGTGAGGGCGAGCGGTTCTCGCTGGAGTGACAGCCAGGAGGCCGGTGACTCATCCTCAGGCTGCTGCTGGTGCTGGTGCTTTTGCTGGAGGACTCTCAAGAGCCACTGTCTTGCACTCTTACTCTCCCTCATTGCTCTATTCGTCACGTCACCGTCTTTGCGCTCTGACCCTCCATTTATGTTCCTAGTTACCTCCAGCCCTTTTCTCCATCTCTGAACACAAATGCTATGTAGTGAATGGCAACTTGAGTTAACAGGAAGACCTCTCCGAATTTAGTGGCAGTCTGTCGCAACAGTGTCTCCTTATGCATACATAATAAAAGGCCAATCACAAAACGATACATTGATATATTTTAGCAAAAATGACTGCCATCGTTAGGTTGAACACGAGTAGACCATGTTAGCATTTTGTAATTAAGTGAATTTGTATTAATGTGTAGTCAAGCTTGTCAGTATGTATGTTCATTTTATGGCCGGACAGGACTTGGGAATCCCTGAAACACATCAGCACTGTGGACTACATATTGAACAGCACCTCAGGGCTTTGCTGTATTGCAAATGATGGAGAGAGTATGAAGCACAGAACTGCTCACCCATCAATCTGGGTGCACAATCGTCTTTTCATGAATGGAAGTGAGTCTTGCTCACGATTGGCTGTGAAGAGGCTCATTCACCCCCACCCCCTCTTTCCTCCTGGCACACACACACACACCAAGAAAGAGCATGGAGACGTCACGCTATGCTTCCGCAGTGCATCAAGGGATTCGGCCTGCCTCTGACTCATACTGGAGCATAGACAGAGAGAGAGAGAGAAAGAGAGAGAGAGAGAGAGAGAAAGAGGGGAGGGGGGCTCTTCATTCAATATATTTTGCACACATAGCATGACATGTTTGTCATATATCACCTGCCACAACATATAGTTGTGTCCTTTAATCTCTTTCAATAAAACATTAGATGACTAGCAATATCTTACTCAATCTATCCTAAAGACCTCACATATTTAGTTTACTTCTGCACGATATATAAATATCTAAGACTATATGCTGTCTATGTATTTTATTTTCTTGTATTGATTCTGATTCTGCACCCCCCCCCCCTCACCAATCCTTTCTGACCAGAGCTTGATGATGTAATACAGGTGACCTATTCGTCAGAGCGCACCCACGCACCCTCCTCCTGCCTGCTGATTGGCTGACCTTGCCTATGAATGGACTGCACTATTTCCTGTGGGAAGTGAAGGATGGGGTAGTCTCTCGCTCTTTGAGGAAAAAGGCAGCAATGCCACCTTACTCCCTTGGCAGCAGCTCTGAATAGAGCGAAGATGAGCTTGAGTGCATATCTCACTCTTTGTCACACATATGGGCAGTGTTTTTGTCATGCAAAAAGAAGTGTCTGTGTGAGAGTGTTGGATTTTTTTTCCCAGAAGCGAAGGGCTGCAACAGATGACGATGTGTGTACCAGTTTAGTCATCAATGAGCAAATGGAGCCGATTAAGAAGCGATATATATGTGGATGCATCTTCCTGGGAGAGGAAGAAAATCACAAAGTGCCCACCACAACAGCACTGCGTATTACATGATGCTGGGAATAATGATACAGAATGATCAGTATGTCTGACAATAGTATGTGTGTATGTATATATAACACAGTTTCGAAAAACATATTGACAAAAACAATATTCCCTACCATTACACCTATAGACTTTCATATGGAATTGATCACCGGTGCAGCTGCTATAATGATATGGACTCTGTTTTTCTGTAACAATCTAGACAAAAAGTAAATGCCCTGGGATGGCATATATTTGATTTCATTACTGTTTAAGTTGAGATTTGGAACTGGAGCTGTTTAACCGTGTTAAAGATAATGTAACAGACCACAGAAATGTCCCATTTTTAGGACTAATAAAGACTTATCTTAAAGGGAACACTGCTGTTAAATTTTTGCAAACCAAATGTTCTTGCAATTTTTTTCTTTGTTGCTGTTGTCAAGAACTCAGTATGACAAATTTAATTGGTCCTAATAAACTCTTTGGAATGGAATTCTGAAACAGAGTGGTTTCACATTCCCATTCCCAAACACGTACACCACTAGCCTCGGATTTTTCCCATAATGTCCTACTCCACATCATGGGATTATGGGTATCCAAGTCTTTTGTTATGTTTATCATCACAAGCAGTACTTTTAAAATAAATGGGCGCCATGCTCTACTTTTGAATTAAATATATAATTTTGCGTATAAAAATGCACTTAAGTGCAGAGAACCATGTGATTAATCGCAATGAAAAAAAACCCGATTAACCAGCCTTTATATGCATATATGTGTGAGAGTGTTAACTAATAAGCTAATAAGATTTTAACTTCTCTCTAAAAATGTTTTTACATGTTTTTTCAGAGCAAACCAAGAAATCACCATTGCATGTTTCACAGAGGGTCTTATTATAAGAAGCATAATAAAATTCCCAACCATGAATGCCAACTCCCCTGTAAGCACACTAGGTAGTAGCGTTAGCTTTAGCATTCACTTCTTCATATTTTCCATTCAGGCTGTTTTTGATTGCAATGTTTTTGAATGACTTAGTATCCTGTATACAGTACTGTATGTCAGTGTAGTATAATGCTGTAGCTCTGTGTGTGTGCGTGTGGGAGCTTCAGGGCCAGGCTGGAGGAATTTCTTTGCGTGTGCAGACCCTGGCTGGCTCTGCCTTGATCCTGAATGACTCAGTGCTGCAGTACACTGTGGGAGGGGCCAAGTTTGGATCCCCTGCTGCCAGTCCTTCTAAACCTTCTTGCAAAGCATGATTTCTCTCTCTCGTTCTCTCACATACACTGCATGCTGTCACATCCGGCCCTCATCTCCACAGTGTGGCCTATAATTAGCCGCCCGCACGGCTTATGGTCTCGTACTGATCTGACGAATTGCACTCTGAGAAAAGAAGAGGTGGTGGCTGAGGGGTCTTCAGTGGGCCTGAATAGAAAGTGTTTCACTTGCTGTAGATTAGCCTGTATTAGTAATCAAGTTTTCTGATAGTATTGATGAAAAATCAAATGTATGTATTTTTTACAATTATATCATTCCTGTTACCTTTTCCAGTAATGGGGTGTGTTTATATTCAAACTCTGAAATCTCAGTTTGTCAGTGTTATGATAACTGCATACTATGGTAGTCCTGCCATTCTTTTTGGATCACCTGGCGGCTTAGAACAAAGGTGATCATGGAGCTTTAGTACTTCTGTCTCAGTGCTCTTAGAGTCAGGCATCGTATACTGAAGTCTCTGGGACACCCAATGACTCATTCTCTCCTCCCACCATGGGCCTTCACTGCCAGCAATGGGATCTCTGCAGCACGCCCCATTCTCTAATCGCTTGCTCTTGCCTGGCTCCCCCTTCAGTGCCTGGGCTCCCCCCTTCATTGCATGCTGACAGCACAGGAAGCCTCTGTGCGTCATCCAGAATACATTACAATATCAAGCTTCATACGGGATATCAGCATGTTTACTAATGACTCCTGGGCAGCAGATTTGAGGAATAGTTTGGTGAGAAATCAGTTCTACTGAGGTTTTCCTTTATCCAAAAATATAGTCAATGTGACACAACATGTTTGGGGCTCAATGGCCACTTAATTACTTTTTACTGAGGACAGAAGACGGATGGACATGTTACACAATTAACAATCATTTAAAGCCTCATTTTGTTATTTCTATTTGTAAAAGAGTTCAAATAACTGGGTTGAAGTACTTCAACTTCATACTGCATCTCTAATTACCACCACTCAGGAAAGGAAAACCTTAAAAAGAAAAGTAATAATTATGTTTTAAAATATAGTTCCTGTCGGCCCGCGCAGCCTTGACTCTGCACCAATCAAAATTCAGTCCGATCATGTCTGATGTCTCAGTGCTTCGGTCACTGCGTGCCCCTCCTCACACTCAGACTTCACGGCCTGCACCGGTACAAGACCCGTCCTCCAGTCCAGAGATGAGTGATCTGCCTCTATGTTCCAGGTAAACTTTTGAAACTCCCATGCAATATTTAGTTACAGTCGAGATTCGTCCGGCTGTGTGTTGCTCTTGGTCGTTTTGGGCCCTGCAGCCCAAAGCCTGACATGACTGGTCTCCAGGACAAGTAAGTTAGAGAAAAGGTACAGATACGGGTTTACATTTACACATTTTAAGGGCTATCTGTTGTGTTTTGGCACCATATTTGGGGCATGTTTAAGTTTAAGACTACAAAAATAAGCATTTAGACGCATTTTTATCGCATCAAACATTCCTGATTTCAGAGGTGCTCTTGGAATGTAAACCCCGTGAATTTCAGTGTTTACTGTAGACAAATAAAAAAAAAAGGTGCCTTAACAGTTCCAGCGCCAATGGTGAGGTAGAACATATTTCATTTTTGGTGTGTACCAATTTATTCACGTAGGTACTCATTAATGTATTAGAGCAAAAACAAAATGGCAAATTGGGGTTGATGCCGTACATTGTAACAGTTTTAGTCATGTTTGATGAAGATAAATATTCCTTAATTTAGGATGTCTTGCCACAAAGCTTGTTGGAAAATGTGCCATAATATGGGTACATATTTATATTTTGGTTAGTAAAGAACAAGAGATGAGATTCTGCGAACGAGGATCTGCATGGCTTTAAGCAGTTTATATAGATTAAAGGTGCATTGTGGTAGCGTTGTTGCAAATCCTGCAAAGATGAATGTTGACAACAAATGTGTTGGATTCCTTAAGATTGCAGACAGTGATCTTTTGCCAGTATTTACCTAATTAATGGTTATTTTTCTGTACGTTAAATGAAACCCTGCATTCACCCAGTCCTTTTCAGGAAAGCAGCTGTCAGCTGTTGTTGCAGATATAACATATAGAATTTTTTTTATTTATCCTAAATACTTTTGTAATAGCATGATGCTGGCCAGAGACTGCATCATTCTCGTTGTGGCCCTCATGGAACATAAGCCTGAGGATCTATCATGTACTCTACCTTCATAGGGCAGTACTTACTACAATCTTTATAAGGTACTTGTAAAAAAGAGTTGGGACCTAATATGTCATGACAGCTCGTGGCAAAGGGCACAGTTCTCATTGGGAGGCCTAACCCTATTATATGAACAATTACACAAGGATGTCTATTGCTGCCTAATGAGTTTTGTCTGTTGGCATTAACAATCAAAATCACTTTTATACAGATTCCAATCGCTGCACTTCCAGGGACCCTCCTGTCGAAACCATGCAGCTCGGCCAATGATGTCACATGCCTACTTCCCACCAAAAAATGTAGATTACTTTCTGCTGGCATACTCTCAAAAAGAAGCTAAATTAAAATAAAAGCATAGAAATCCCAACTGTGGTTACCTAGAACCTTTCTAGGTAATGGTCATAAAGCATTTTGTAAGTGAGCTACTAGAAGTCTTTTGGGAACCTTCACATTTTGTAAGTTCATTACTGCTATTCATTTTTAATGAGTGCAGAAGTCACTACAGGTTATGACATTTTTCTTCACACTAGACACTTCTCATGTCATTTTTCTAAGATGATAATCAGGCTCTCAGTGTCACATTGTGGGCTGAAATGGCACAAACTCAGATTTAGTTTTGTTTTTTTTACCTAAATAAGATGTGAACACAGACATTTGACCTTTCAAATATTGAGCCACTTGCATATATGTTTCTGGATAAGGTGCATACAATATGTAACCACATCAGTGTGGAAATCATCCAGTGTCGATTTCAACACGATCAACAATGGCTGATGACAGAAATGTTTCACCTGGAGTTCACCACAAAATACTTAGTTTGTCCTTTGAATAACATCCACTATCCAGTTTGCCATTTTCCATCTACTATTTTTGTTCCGCTGGTAATCTTAAAGCCTATTACCAATTTAATATTCATGTAAGTTATGTATAAGTGAGGATCTGAAGTATGTGTTCCACAATGATAATTTACCAGTTCATGCACAATTCAGGATTGCTTAGTATGGCCACCAACAGATTAAGTCTGTGATTTTTATTTTATTTATGCTTTTTTGCTATCTTTACTGTATAAAGTCTTTAATTAACATCAGTACTTGTCATAAGTATAAAATTTCCATTCTTTTTTATTTTTTAATCCTTCAA
>JBBMFX010579777.1:0-14131 GCA_037832545.1 Rhabdalestes septentrionalis | reverse complement strand
AGCATTAACGTCGCGTCTCGTCTCGTTTTTGTCACGAGGGTCAGAGACGTCTCCACAGCCCGCATTACATACCACAAATCCAGGCTGCAGCACACACAGCATAAAAAGAGGACTGCGAGCAAGCACCACACCAAGTTAGGAGCAGTTTTAATGCAGGCAAAATGTATGTTCATCATATAAGATGGAAAAATCAGCATGTGCACATGCTGTATTTAGAAAGTAACGGAAAATCCAGGGTCACAAAAAAACATTTACAATGGTTTCTGTTCTAGGATATTTTGAAGTTACTGGTTCTACTTTTCTTTTACAGCATGTACATGAGTTTAAATAACTGTGTGTAGTAGATCTATCTGAACATCCTTGTAAACATCTCTGGAAATACAAATGCCAATATTTTTGCCAGTATAAACTGTAAAGTTCATGAACGGTGTGGGAAGTAGAGATTCCACAGGTCTTACATTTTGGCCACTGCCAGACACCCCAACCAACATCTTGCAACCATAACCACAAACACGAGCAAATGTACAAATCAATACACCAAGGATGGAGGAGTGCAATTGTTTCTGTCATGTGCAAAATGTATCGTGCAATGTGCATTATTTCAGCCACAATATTGCTGTGTGCAACATACATTTTCCTGATGCATTATTACTGTTTCTTTGCATCTGTACATACATATATCCACTTTGTATATACATATATATTTATTTACATACATACACACAGACCTCTGTTTTTATATTTTTGTATTATATTGTACTTTTTATATTATCCTGTTTATTGTATAGTTTTTCCATTCTATGGCATATGCTGCAAATTTCCCAACTGTGGGACAACTAACGGGTTCTCTTATAAAACAAACTGTCAATCACAATTGCATTTTGGAAAATAAATATATACAGAACTCATATATAGTCTATTAAACATATTTTTGCCCGCAAACTAATTCAGCTTGATGATATTCTGGCTATGCATGTTTGCTTTGAAGGGTCCGAAACGAACAAAAAAATCTATGGGAAACAATACCTTGATAACTTAGGCCACATGACACCAGAATGCCACTGAAAGCATCTTTTCAAAATGGAAAGGTACTTTCTTCAGTAAATGCTCCCAAATGACCACAGTAATCATAAGCCCCTTTTCTCCCTCACCATATGCTCCACATTGTAACATTGTTAAGCAGCCACTGGGTCACTTTAATACCAAGCATCCAGAACACAGCCATGAAACAGGCAGATGAACCAGCTCAAGCATAATAAGAGGATCTGAGTGGATATGATTCAGATCTGATAATCTAATAATCAAATAATCTACTCTTATCTGAAAATCATTGTGTCACACCTATTAACATCCCACTATCACAGAGGTAAAGTGTTAAAGTTATACAGTAGAGCGCATTATGTTCAGGAGCCAAAGTTGAGCCGGCCCCCAGGGGAGACCCTCCCTTTTACCTCGTCACTGAGAGTCACGGATGTTTTCACCCATCAGGGGACCGTGCGATCAGACAGCAGCCTCACTAAGCTCAAATACATCTGCGACCTGCTCTCTGGCCAAAACAAATGCGATCAGCTTCAGCCAATTACACTGAGCTTGCCACGCAAAGCAAACAAAACCATAAGGCTGAGGCTACTTTCTCTCTGCCCAAAAACATAAATAAATACACAACTTCCTGTAAGTGGGGTATATTGAAGCAGATTAATGCTGTCAAAGACAGCAGGACCTCCGAATGACCAGATCAGCCTTTAAGAGAGGAGAGAGGGAGTGAGAGCGTAATTACAGAAGATTGAGGCCATGCAGCTCTATTCACTCAGCACTAAACTTAATGATCCACAAACTGCCCATCCAGGATTCTGAAAGCTTGCACCAGATGACTTCGCAGTTTGTGGGGGATCCATGTGACCTTCATCCTTCTCAAACAACATGAAATATTGCTTAAATACATTGTAAGAATAGGAAATGATGGAGCAGCAGATAAATTAAGAGGCAAACAAAAATAAAAACAACCAACAGAGGGATAACAACTCATAATAGTAACTGGTTTATTTATTGTACAGGCAAATCATTATATGTTTAGTTGATAATTGTCAGGTAACTGCTAAAAGGATCACTCGGGCAGAACTGCCAATTTCTTGGCATTTCATTTGCCCATAGGCCAGTATAAACAATACAGTTTAGTAGTTACTAGGGCTGGTCCGAATGCCATTTTTTGAGCTTCGAGTATTCGGTAGTGAAAAACATCGCTTTTTCTTACTTTTTTCGCAGTTCACCGTGTGGCTCCTGGGTCTCTCTGGGACTCAAAGTGCGTCATTTCAAATTTCTACAATAAAATCCTCACTGCTGGTCACTAATCCCCACCCAACACTTTCATAAGTCTTCTAACTGTTCTGCTTTGGTGTTTTTGAATCCAAATTCAGGCTAAAAATACTTGGTTTTACAGGATAAACCACAGTCTTCTTTTTGATGCGCCCCTAGTGAGCACTGAACATTGTATATTAGTATGCCTTCCATTAAAGCTAGACGCTCTTGGTTTCGCAGGGATCGATGTCACGTGTAAAAAAAAAAACAAAAACAAATCTTCTTTCAAATATTCGAAATGAAAATGAAAACTCGAATGCCATCCCGATTAACGAATACTCGAATACTCGAATATTCGAGTCCAGCCCTAGTAGTTACACTGGCCTGACATTTAATGCAATTTATCTTTCATTCCCAAAAATGCCACATCATTTCCAGTGACACCTAGGTACCTGTAAAATTATAGCAACTCCAACTATGCATTTAGGCTTGCAACATTTACCTGACATAAGATTAAAAAACAAATATTAAAACCTTTACCCATTATATTTTATCTGGTATTCCAAAGGCCATACCTCTGTCAGTCAAAATTACAAGCACACAAATAGGCACATAATAGGTATTAAATAGGCACCCATATTTAAAATCATGATAGATGAGATCTAATGATGGGTACATGCTACAAGCTAATTAAATGTATGACATCTGGCCAGAGGCTTCCACATTTCCACATTCATTTGAGGTATTGTTGCTCAGATACAGGCATTTGGAATTAGACTATCAAGCATTTTTGCGAATGAAGGAAAAAGATAATTAAACTTCAAGCCAGTGTTATCTGTAAACGATGTGAGGAGGGTCAGAGAAATTCTGGATTTTTCATATTGGCCCACAATCAAATATCTCAAAATGATTCAATTCTGAGATTATCAAAAGTAAGTGATATATAAATATATATTTTTAATAGCATGACCCTAAAGCACTTGAGTAGCTGTGTATACATTGTGAACACACAACAAGTGAAAAATCCCCATGTGGAAGCAAACTACAAGTTTTTTTCCCTTAGAGTTAACACTCCGTTTTCCTAGCACACATGCTAAAGATTCTTAGAATTAATTTGTCATAGCTAATTATCATTACAAGCAGACACCTACACATCACTTGAGGCCCAAGTTCACTATTGTTGAGTTTATATTACCTTTAAATAATCTCTTAATTGACAGTAAAATGTATGAGAAAGTTGTTGTTTTTTTATCAAGTATCAGATGCAAAAAACTACATAAACCTAAATTTTCTAAAGGAAGCTTTATCCTTGTCATGGGAGTCAATCCTTGTCATGGGAGTTAATCAATTTGATCAATGACCTTCCTGTCAAACAAGTTATTTATGGCCTGCCTAAATTACATAAGCTCACTGGAGATGGTGCCGTATCAGGAGGATTTTTAAAACATCGATTGTAAGTTTTAACAAAGAATAAAACTTTGTTTTCAATATAGATGTACAATGCTTTCAGTGGAGAACTACAACTCGAATTGGCCAAAATAAACAATCTAGAGAGAATATTTACCGCTCCTACAGGCCAATACGTGAAACTACACATTAGGTTGCAGGCTGGAGTTCAACAGTGACAGACAAACGCCAATGTTACGCCTCATAGAAGTCAATCAAGCCCAGATACAAAACGCAAGAAAAACGCCTGTGGCGTTCAGTGTGAGTTCACTTATCCAAGATTCAAACGTCGGAATACAAGTAATTTGCTTTATCACTTCAAAATGAAGAATGTTTTGGAATACCAAAAAAGTTAAAAACGGCACCCTCCAAATGCGCCCAGTCCATCAAGCAGAACCCCTACACAACAGCAGACTTATATTTTACAAGCATTTTCTAAAGACACTCTGTGTATGATTTTTTTTAAAAATTGTGTTCCGTAGTTATATAAATCTGAAAAAAAAGATGCAGTCCAACATTTACATTGTTTTATGGGCAAAACATTAAGCTGATTTCAAAAGTGTTTGGGCCATTTTTAGGTTTCAGACAATAAATCCACATTTATAACTTTTTTTTTTTAATCACATCAGAAATTCATGTTTTTTCACAATTCACAGGTGCTCTTAGAACATAACCCCCACAGTTCAGTAAGTGGGTGGGTATGTATGTATGTCTGTATTAGTGCTGTCAAAAGACCCGGTACTTAAATGTTACGGTACCAGGTTTCCTTTTTTGGTAAACATGTTTCTTTCCATGCTTATAATTTATTTAGTTATTTGATTACTGAAATGTTTCATATGGCTTGGTTTTGTTTTATTTGTAATAATATTAAAGTATTGTTCAGTCATGGCATATTTTGTTTATTTATACAAATGTTTAAGTTTATAAATAGGAAGAGTGTATATTCAGTCATGTTTGTTTAATTATTGTTTGTTATTAATAAAAACAGCTTGTTGTTCAATTCGTTTTTGTGTTTTGCTTTGGTACCAAAATGGGTACAGAAAACTGTGGTTTTTCACTGGCATTGGTACCGAATACAGAAAATTTGGTATGTATGTATACACTAGTATGTATGTATAAAAATAAATTCCTAGGGTGAAGCTAACAACTACATGGGTATCAGTGTGTGTATATGGGGATTGTGTTGGTGCTACAAAATTATATCATCCTTGTTTGTAATGAATTGATCTGCTGGAACTTGATTTTTCAGGTGATCAATCAAGCCTTCAATTGCCAGCATTGTAAACAATACCTGGGTTGATTAATCTCACATTGCACCTTTAGAAATGAGGACAGCCTATCCTTCATTAACCATCCGCACTTTGTATTGTCTGTATAGCCCTGTATTGCAAAAATGAAACCCTGACTTGTCGGAACCCTTATTTCCCGTCGAAGGTAACTCTGAGAGAAATAGGGGTAAACTCCTGCTTCTACAACATCATGACTGTGGCGCAAAGACAAAATTGCCTTGTTTTGCATTAAATATTAATTTGCACAACTGGCTGCAAAAAAAACTGTTGATCAGGCTGCTTAAACAGTCTACTTCTCTGTACAGCAATATATTTTCCACCAAAAAAATGCACTCCACTGGGTTGCATTACTGTCAGCAGAGGACGAGGATGTTCTCTGAGGCACGCAGGTAAAAAGCAACTTCCACAGGTGCATCCCATTACCTGTCTAGACTGTGTTACGCTGATGAAAGGCCGAGCCAGAATTCTCTGCAGGCAGTTCAAACAAAGGCCACAGCTGATGCCACTTAGTGCTCCTATATTACCTCACTTATGCACATGGCATCATGCTTTCTTACACAGCTGTTTGTGGGTTGGGGGCTGGGTGGTGATGTAGAGGGTTTAAAGTGCTACACAAGAGAGTGATGGACAGATCTTCCTTATTAAATAGATCATATATCAGACATGACTGATCCACATCCAATACTGTTACTTAAAAAGTTGTAAGAAATTTTACTATTTTACGAATGTCTGGTTTGAAGATCCCTGTTCTAGAAGGTGTATACAGCCATATGACTGGAGCTTCACCTGCTTTGCCTTAAAGCAAAAAGTAAAGTCAAATGTAGAGGTCGACCGATATCGAATTTTACCGAAACCGATAGCTAGGTTGGTCTGTACTTGACAATAACCGATTAATTAACTGATAGTTTTTAAAATGGATAGTGGATATAAAAAAAAAAACTAAATTAAAACACATAATACTGAAATTTATTGCAAAAAAAAACAGTACTGTATCATGAAAATGTGCTTTATGAAATAAATATGAATATTTAATACATTTTGAGGTACATTATAGACATGCTTTCAAACAGAAACAAAAAGTAACCCGGAAAAACTATCGGCGTGGATTTTTGCCGATAAACAATAGTTCGGGGAATCAACTATCGGTGCCGATTAATCGGCAAAACCGATGTATTGGTCGACCTCTAATCAAATGTACAACTGAATGCAGAAGTGGCATCAGAAGCATTTTTAATGTATGTGTGATGAGGGGGGGCACACAGGTGGGCCCTGGGGAAGGGAGGGGGGGGGGGGGGTTGGTAATTGTAGTGGGTTTATTTTTTTTTATGAAGAGGGGGTGCACTAGACGTCTTTTATTTGCTTATGGTTTTGCAAAAAACAAGGAACAAATTGCATTCCATATTAGTTAATTACAGAAAACACCTTTCAAACACAGAACAATTCTGTATTTCACGGAACATCTGGCAACCCTACTTGTGACGAAGTTATGGAATCATTGGTGCTTGGACAAGGGAAGGACAAAACATTCTTTATAATGGCTGCAAGTGAGTACTTTGCGATCACACGGGTACCAGATTGGCGCTCTATATCAGCTGATTCACTTGGTACAGGTATTTAAATGTGTATCAGAACAGTAAGAGATAATCAGAGAGCTCCATTATTGTAATGCGGAAGGTCTCACAGGCAAACTAAAAACAAAAACCAAAAAAAACACACCATCCCTAGTGCTACAATCTATCTACATTGAAGGCCTGAACTCTTGGGAAGTAGCTTATCTGTCCTTGCCGAGAACATCAGGCATGCAGAGCTCTGATGGATTTGGAGACACAAACACAGAAGGGCCAATTGCAGGAAAAGGGAATGTTTTGAGTCACTCCCACAGATTAAACAGACAACACGAACTGAGAGGCCAAATAAGAGGAGCACAGAAGAGCAAACCTCTGGCAACAGGACTCTGACTTAAAATTAAAGTTATACAATCCTTTATTAGTGGAAGGGAGTCTTGGGTATGTACTTCAACTCAATTTACTGGCAATAATCTGGGGAAATAACCATTCCGGAATCACCCACTTGCTAAAACAAGTAACATACAAGCAATGCAACTGAACATTTTGCAGCCTTTCCTAAAGCACAGAGACTTGTCAAAAGATTGGAAAGTAGGCAATGCCCCAAACCACATTATACTTCAGTGAATATAAAAGCTGCATTTTTATAAGCTTTATCGAGACCTCTCTTTTAATTCAAGGCTGAAATCCTGCTTACAAGCTAAAACACATTTTATCCTCATCATTGGGAACAAATGATAGACAGAAATAAATCCATCATGTAGTCAATAGTACAGCTATTTGACAAGGCTGCTGAGGTCCATTGTATTGCCTGCCACAGTCAATCTCACTTTACTGTTCTCATTGAAACTCAATTTGTTTTTTGATTAAATCAAGCAAGGCGGCTGACATTGCAAGAAAGCATAGAGGGAGAGAGCGAGAGAGAGAGTGAGAGAGGGAGAGAGAGAGAGAGAGAAAAACAAAGTGTATTAAAGCATACACACTGCACTGTTTTATACAAATGAAAACTATAAAAGCAGTACTTTCAAGTTACTGATTAACCACCATATCATTAATACCAATATTTATATACTATTATACTTCTGTTTTTGACACAATTATTACAATACCACTCAACTGGAATAAAAAGGGTACTGTTGCTAAAGTCTTCAATGGTGCATAAACTACATTTCAGTCATTTATGTAACACATCTAATGTGTGCATTACTAGCTGTTATGTTTAATAAAGTTTACTAAATATAGGAAAGCAAGTAAACACACTTTACATTTGCACGCAGTTTCCCCTCAGACGTCTGCTGCAATGGCAATCATGTGCATAATTCTCAAAACGCCCACCAGAAGGCGGTGTTTATTGGCAAACCCGATATTACAAAACCGATAACCGATTATGGTAAAATGCTTAAAGATCAGGAAAAATCGATTTATCGGTCGATCTCCAGTATTTAAACCTTTACCTTAAATTTAAAAAAAAAACAGTAGGAAACATTTCAAACCCAGGACACATATTAAACAACTCCAAAACAAACACAATAGCATCTAAGCAATATTTAGCCTACCTGTGGCTAAAGTCAAACCACAGATGCAGAGGAACAGAAGGGAGCGTGATGGTGGCAGGCCATCTAAAGCAGAGCCGGGAGCCCAGGGGACAAGCAGCACAGCCAGGAAGGCAGAGGGCATCCAAAGGCGGGCATGCAAAAGTGGCAGGCACTGTGTCCTTGACCACGCCCAACAGGCAGAACAACAGCTAACAGGACACAGCGAACAAGAATGTGCTCCAAAAACAACAGACGCAACCACGGAATCAAAATCAGAAAACTTTACTAATCTGGAAGCTCCTTCTGCTACGACTCCAAAGACAAATGCAGACACAAGACAACAATATAACAATGTCTAAATAAATCCTGCCAAATAAAACCTCAATACGTGATACATCAGGGGCAGGTGCCTTCCAAACTTTTCCCCATGGAGCATCGAGTTTGTTTTGTTTTGTTTTTCGCCTTAAAGCCCTGTATAAATTCATTACTGTAAATTCAATCCATTTATGACTGCAAGGGAAAAAAACAGGACATACCAAAGAAAACGCATGTGCCTGAATTACTGTACAGTCTATATAGCAGTTACATAACTGCAGGAGTTCACTGTAAACTGTAAAGTACAAATACAGACTTACCTTCACATGTTCTGGGAGCATATTTGGGGTTTACACTAAAAAAGTAGGCATTTTTAAACCCAACCCAAGAACATGGGAGTTCTTGGAACATTACCCCTGCAATACTGTGTGTGTATGTGTGTGTGTGTGTGTGTGTGTGTGTGTGTGTGTGTGTGTGTGTGTGTGTGTGTGTAGTTACCATACAATAACCATACAGTAACCCCCCACTTCTCGTGGGTTTCCTTCCTAGAACACCCGCATATAGTGAAAAACTGTGATGTTGTGTCTTGGTTAAAAAAATGTTTTTGTTTGGTTGTAAGAAAAAAAAATGACTGAATATGAAACATTATAATTTCAGCTTAAAATATTACCCTTAAAATATAAAAGGTAAAGCTTAATTATTATTAATTTATAATGTGTTTTATATTATTGTTCATAATAACAATAATAATAATAATAATAATAATAATAATAATAATAATAATAAACAAATATGTGCAGGAGAGTGTGAAATTCTGTCTCTTTGGTATAAGCAGTGTAAATAAAGTAATCGTTTAATTGTTTTTTTTGTAAAAATACAGTAATGTAGAGGTAAATCACCAATATTTTTTACAGTTTAATGTTCATCCACACATCTTATTCATGTGATTCAGCAGCCGATTAAAGCAGACACTGAACAAAGCAACACCCTCTAATAATTTAATTTACAGTAAAAAAAAATACAGGGCTTTAAGAAGAACATAACGAAACACAAGAGAAACTCTGGAGACGCTCCACTGAGGAAATTCTGGTCTGCAGATGCCAGATGCAATGAGCAGCAAGAAGAAATAAATAACGTTTCTGGATCAGCTACTTTCAAACCTCCTGTCTATGAGTACAGCGCTCTTTCACCATCCTAAGATGCACTTTCTTTGTGTTTCTCTGGTGAGTACAAAAAAGGCAGTTATATTTTACATGGAAATGTTGCTGAAAAAACACTTTGGCCTTTTGTCAAGAACATCGCTCTAAGTTCCTGTTCTTTGCTAAGTTAGCCAAGTGGCATTTGAGCATGCCAGAAACGAGTGCTCCTGCTGAACTGTCTCAACCGCTGGAGACTTTTAACATTTATTACAGATGAGCAATCTTACCCTGAGCTTATTGACCAGCTACCAGCTCTTTTCACAAAGCTAAACGTCAAACCACATCCAAACCTGAGCTCAGTGTAGTTTATACCATGACAGCAGCAAAAACTAACCCTAACCCTAACCCTAATTTTAAGTTAATAGTGAACAAAAGTTTAGTTTTTGGTTAAATGTATATACTGTTGCATTTGAAGTTGTTTAACCAGTGCCTTTGATTTTTGCGGAGAGAAAATTGTTATTTGGGGTATGCTACCTTTACTCATTTACTCAGCTAATCTTTATAGTCTTACTTTATCAGGAAAAAAAGTTAATGGTGATCAGAAATCTCCTACATGTCAGTTATATAAACTTGAAGCCTCAGAATCGGCATCAGTATTGGCCGATCTCGCACACACACACCATTTTGAATATATTTATATAGACCTATCGATCTCCTTTAAACCAGCAGACACATCTGTGCTTTCAGTCTGAGTCTACATAAACATATATTCATCTTCTTTGAGTTCAGATTTCAGCATAGGCCTGTAATGGTAGTCTAAGCACAAAGCATGTCACTGTTGCAGAAAGGCTGGTTTTCTGAAAAGGGATTGTTCTTGACCAAACACAAAAGAACTAAGGAGCTTTTATAGCGTGGAGTGGGAGAGTGTTTTGTGTAAAGACTGCTGCTGAACTCTGATAAGAGATGCTCTTCTTTCATGAGACCTGTTCTTGTGGAACGTGTTGACAAAGCTTGATTGTGGCTCTTTGCTTTCCATGGCACATTAATCTTCACTGCGCTAATTAACCTGGCAAAATAGTGGTGGTGTTGTCCAGTGATTGAACAGCAGCTGTTTGTAAAAAAAAAAAAAACTCCCAAAAATGATATAATAATTCCGCATAGCCAGCTTCCTGCTGGTAAATGTTTCTTACTAGTTTTATGTATTTTGGTTCGGTAGATATTTTGAGTTCTGCCCAAAGTTTTTCTAAATTTGACATTATTAGTATATGCTCACATGTCCTAAGTGTTCCTTCTGCAAAAAACCTGTGATTTTAATTAAATGTTTTTTTCTGTTAACTTTTTTAATGAGGCCCATCACAGAGACCTGTTTGAGTTGTGTATGGCTTGTAAATCTTCAGTACAGTTTTAAACAATGTACCGTAGTTTTTTGTATTGTTATCATATAGGTCAGGCAGTAGAGATGGAAATCACCAGTGGCCATGTTATATGCAGTCATTATGTAAAGCAATTGTGTGAAAATACTTGATTACAATTTTTCATTTTAATTAATGAACGTTTCAATGTAAAAAAATTGAACCATGTTTAAAACGTTGCGTTTGTTATATTTCTGTAACGATAAATTTTGCTGGACGATAAATTGTCCCAGAAATTATTGCGGTAAACGATAATATTGTCGCGTCCATTTTCAACTGATGTAATGATAATGACAAAATAATGCAAACGCACTCTTTGAAAGATACATAAACCTTGAATTCTAAAGAACACATAACACTGGGAGTAGAAGACATTGTAAGACAGTCAGCATACTTTGACACTGTGTTGCTTAAGGCAGGATCTCTCAGGAGTAGCAATGTTTCCAGCTGTGCTAAACATTAGTGATCGACAGATATTGATTTTTTATTACCGATACCAATTATTTGCATGTTTATGTGCCCGATAACCGATATTCAGGACCAATATTTTTTTACTATTACACTTCTGTTTTTGACACAATTATTAAAACACCACTGAACTGAAAAAACTGTTTTATTTTTTTAATCTAATCAAAATTAGGGGTCTGAAAGTGCAAAAAATACTAAAAAACACTAAAAAAAACTAGAACCGCCAGTGGTTATTAACGGGGTCCAAGCTACGCGAGCGCCGACAACCGTGGGCACGTTGGATAAACGCATTAAGTGAGAGATGGAGACACAGATTTAAGCAGCTTTACAGATGGCTCACTATGGAGATCACCTGTACCAGATTTCACGAGATTTCGAGCAACAAACCTTGGAGTAGATGGATTATAAATGTTTTGAGGTATTTTCAAAATGGTGGAAAATTTTGGCAGCCAGAAATGGGCATGGCTATATACATTAGTCACATGGTGCCATGAGATTAGCCTGTGAAAGAATGAGAAATTTATCCCATATGGTTTAGGATATTTAGGAAAAATGAGGAATGGACATTTTACAATGGCATTGAATAATGGCGGGAAGTGGGCGTGTCCTTGTGAGTGTGATCATATAGATGACATGAAGGGTCATCCAAGGTACAAGATGCATAAAGAATCTGGAGTTTACGTGACCTGGTTAACAAGAAATGAGCAAAAAGGTAATTAGAGATGTTATAGCGCCACCTAGTGGTGAACATGGGCCATCTTTTGCTGATGTCCAAAACTTCTTGGGTGTGATGTGAGACCAAAGTTTGGTTATGTTACGATGTTTACCTTTGAAGATATTTGCTTCTGAGTAAAAATAGACCACTCCCACTCCTACATATTCACGGGTAACTTCAAAATGATTGCATAAATCAAAAATCAGCTTCAGTAACTTTTTGTATCCATCAACATAGATGATGTATTCCTAATTTGGCGAGATTTGGATAAACACTCTGGGACAAGTTAAGTTTTGAATGTTTTGCAGTTTAGCCAAAATGGCGGGCAGTGGGCGTGGACATATGGAAATCGGAAATATACATTTGAGTCAGAAATTTCCAGAGAATAAGAGCTTGAAGGATTTGCAAATATAACTCTTGACTGTAAAGAGATATTAACCTAAACATAACTTTGCCTGTGACAGCGCCTACTAGACATGTGTAATTTCAAGGATTTGTGATTTGATACACAGACCTGACCAGTCCCCCAAGGCTGCAATCAGGGTTTTACGTTGGGAAGGGAAAAAAATTGAAATTACAATGGCAGTGAATAACTGCGAGAAGTGGGTGTGGCCATGTGGGCAGGAACATAAAGATCACACTGAGGCTCATCCAAGGTATAAGATGCAAGAAGAATTTTGAGATTTTTTGACACGGTTAACGAGATATGAGCAAAAACTTAGTTATTGTTACAGCGCCACCTAGCTGTGAACATGTGCCATATTTTGCTGATGTCCAAAACTTTGTGTGTGGTGTGTGTCCCAAGTTTGGTTATTTTACGATGTTTACCTTAAAAGATATTGGCTTTAGAGTAAAAATAGGCCACTCCCACCCATGCGTATTTAAGCGTAACATCAAAACGGTTGCAAAAACAAAAAATCCGCTTCAGTAACTTTTGCAGCCATCAACGTAGATGATGTATACCAAATTTGGTGTGATTTGGATAAAAGCCCTCGGACAAGTTAACTGTTGTAGGTTTTGCGGTCTAGCCAAAATGGCGGCCAGTGGGCGTGGCCATATGAAAATCAGAGATATACATTTGTGGCAACAGCTTCCAGTGAATAAGAAATTGAAGGATTTGTAAATATAGCTCATGACTGTAAGAAGATATTAACAAGAAATTAACTTGGCCTGTGACAACGGCACCTAGTGGTTGAGATGTGCCAAATCGGGTTTTTGAGGTGTAGCCTGAACTACAGACCAGTGTGGCAAAGGATTTCGCTATAACTTGTTTAGTGTATGGTCTGGGTGGTAATTTATGTTTGGAAATTTCAGAGCGAATAGACCACGCCCCTTTTAATTAATCACTAAAATATTTCAGCGATTGACTCAGGAGTGGCCCCACATGATGTGTACCGAATTTCAAGTTTTTATTTCAAGCCGTTTTTAAGATATAGAAATGTGGAATTTATAGCGCCCCCTAATGGCCAAATTGTGCCATCTTCAGCAAGTGTCCAAAATATTACGTGTACATGAAGAATACCAAGTTTGACGATGCTATGATGTTGTTCTGTGAGGATACTGACCTTACCGTAATTCTAGGCCAAGCCCCGGGAATTGATTGACGTGTACCATCAAAGCAGTTGAATAAATCAAAAATCCGCTTGAGTAGTTTGGTTAGCTTATTATGGAGATGATGTGTACCAAATTTCGTGAGATTGCGAGCAACGGCCTTCGAGTAGATGGCTTATGAAGCTTTTGAGGTTTTTTCAAAATTGCGGGAAAAAAAGACGGGGCGGAAATGGGCGTGGCCATATACATTAGAGTCACATGGTGTCATGAGATAAGCCAGTGAAAGAATTTCAAATATTTATCTATTACTATCTATTTATTTATTGGTTTAGGAGATATAGGCAAAAATAGAAATGGGCGTGTTACAATGGTAGTGAATAATGGCGGAGAAGTGGGCGTGG
>JBBMFX010579739.1:5000-14132 GCA_037832545.1 Rhabdalestes septentrionalis | reverse complement strand
TGTATCAGTTGGTGGAATTCTGTTTTTGTAGTTTCAGCCCGTTGAAATAACAGCATTTTAAGAATGAGGGAAACGGGAGTTTGTGCCAATTAATGAGCTTTAATGTATTCATAGGCAGCATATATTGTCAAGGCTGCCATATTTTTGAAAGCTTAAAAAGATTCGGGCTTTTGAAGTGAGATTCGGGGCTCCAGTCCCCAAAACCACCCCAAGCTCCGCCTCTGCTTCCGACCCATTGCCGCCCGGATATATCTACCTGAGCACTAATAATATTATGCAATTTTTGAAATGTATTTTGAAATTAATTTCGGCATCATGAAATCAATAACTTGCTCCTAAGTGCTATATTTTTATATTTGCAAAATAGAGGAAAGTAATGGAGAATGCAGTGGATATTCATTGTGTTGTTAACGCATTTGCATTTAAAAGTAACATTTAAGAAACATTCCTACATAAACCTGTGAAAGATGGGAAACCATAGGATAAATGAATGGCTTTCGCAAGATTGAAAAGAGCCTTAAGTAACAACTAGGGTAGGAATAGTCCGTCATTTTAACGTGACACACATAAAGCCCTGGATTACAAACCATGACACCACCTCACTTAAATCCCCCCGTGTCATTTTTCCATTTCTATGACGTGTTTACTTGCCTCCTCTTTAAAAGCCATTTGATCTTTCCAGCTTTTAATAACTCATTCTGGAACTAGGATTAAGAATAAGAATTAGTAGGATTTCAAAGAGACAATGGTGGTCCAGCAAACGTCATATGGGACAAACGACAATTCCTTGTTCATGTGCGTGATCAACAAGAGCCAATGCTTTATCCCAACAGATAATTCAGTGTAGCCTTTTCTATATATGCAACTCTTCTTTGCAAACATGCAGCCACCATGTTGTATTGGCTATGCAGTACAAAAATGCCTCACTTGTATGTATAATACAAACCATTTGGCATGATCAAAAAAATAAGATAGTTGACAAAAGCATCTTAAATGAATATTTAATGCAAGAGACATGCTGAAAAATCTCTCTGTGCAAAGTATACACCTGCAATTCTTTTCGTCAGGCCTGAACATCCTTTCCTGTGTGATGGCAGCGCCAGGCCCACACTGTGCCACCTGCTGACACACACAGGCACACAGATGGCCACACTGATCCTCTCTCTGCGCCTTGCAGCCTGGTATGTCAACAGCACATAGCTTTCCAGCCACTCGCTGCCAGGAAAGCGGTGACATCATCTCAAAAGACCTGACATTGAAAATCTGTGAGACCTACTACTACTAGACACTAGATGGTGCTGTTTTTAACTGGGCCCCAGGATAATCTGGTCTCAAATTCCACTGGTTGTTAATCCTTTTATTTTTTAAATAATAATTTTAATGAACAAAGAGTATGAGTATTTCTCTTCTCCTTTAAAGTTAACATATTTGAAATGGAATGATTTGCATATTCAAGAAGGCACAATGAAAAACACTTAAAAAATGTCAAGGAGGCAGAGTTTACACTGCTTGGACGTCTACTCCCGTCTCATCTGCACCACATTAATCAGATCAGAACACAGCTGTGCACATTGCTTGAAGATAAATCCAAACAAACAAATAAATATACAAATATGTAATAACTGCATCAAATTGTAGCTGATCCAAGGGGTATCCAAAAAAAGGGATGAATATGATGTTGTCCTCATATGGTCAGTGCTTATGTTGGTGTTAATGGGATCTATTTGTGCAGAGAGCTGAGAACCAGTGCCATGGCAATGGCAGAGGTTGTCATAGAGACCATGTCTATACGTAAGAGGGGGAAGAGCATGTGCGTGTGATGTCTGCTGGGGGAGGGGTGTGGTGAATGAATAGAAGACCCCCAATCTCTCTCTTACACACACATTCCTTCTCACTGGAACAGGAATTTACGCCATATGACACTACGAGATATTTCACAATTCACTGATCTACAGTGTCACACGAATGTGACTGAGAATCATGCTATCATGTTGAGATCAAATGGACAAAACAGAAAGCAAGAAAGCAAGCAAGACAGGAAGAATATACAGTAAAGGTTGCAATAAAAAAAAACATTTATACATTAACAAGATAAATTGATGCAATGGTTAAATATAGTAATAGCAACTGAAGAAAGCTAGATTAATTAACTATATAGACAAGTACTGAGGAGCTTCAGGAAATGTCCTCACTCTGGCTTCATGTTTAAAATGTGCTACAACATTTTAGAGAAGTTGCTTTCCCAGTTTTGTAAAGCATAAAGCCTTAATTCCCAGCAGCAAATAGCAGAAGCATTTTGAGAGTTGGAGTAAAAGCTAGGATGCAGTATGAAGGAAAAAAGAGAGCAGGTCTATCCATCATTAAGTCAGTGCTGTCCCAATTATCTAGCAGTCCTCTCCTCATGAAAGCATCAAGCCATATCCATACCTCAGCAGGGGTGAACCAGAGTGCACACTAAAGCTGGCAGCTGGAGCTAATGCCACTCTCCACCAGACAACTACAGCTGTTTTCATTTCTAATCAAATCTCCAGGTTTCAGACTTACCTTGAAGTAAAATCTCTTTCTCTGTGGCCTACCTAGTGGCATCTCAAACACAATGAGGACAATTACAGTAGCTGCTGTCACATAGAGGAGGCATCAAGCATCAATAGCCTAGATTTTCAGGAAGAGAATATGGGTAATATTGTTGTGCTGCTTAGCCTGGATGAGCATTGTTGCGAACTGAAAGTGCATCGCTGCCCATTTAATCACTTACTGTATTCTCCCACTGTGATTCTGTATTTAACCTAAAACATGAGACAAATGCCAGCTCTTAGGGCACTCTACATCTTCAAATTGGTGGCATCCTGCATTTACATTAAAAAAAGAAATGTGATTAGTACATGCAGCAATAGGAATCAGGTGTTTCAACACAGTATCCATGGTGCAGTTCCATGCTGGGGCCCACCTGACCTGAATGAGTAATTTGAGAGTTGCTGTCATTGCTATGATACACGTAGAGCTGGAGACAGCTCCACAGCTATGACTCCTTGTCCTACTTCTAGTGCTGTTTGTGACAGTGATGTGTAGGTAATTACAAAAATAAATTAAACAGTGAATTTGACCCATTTTTTCCCCATATAAAGAAATGTGAATTTAAACATTTAACTGAAAAAAGGTAATCCTTTATAGCAGTCTGGTTGAGAGTGGGCATGCTGCAGAGACCTTTTTTACCCAAAGCATTTATTTTAACACTGCTTCTAGTAGTTAGCATCTTAAATGTCATTCAACTGTGTAAGCTGACTGTTGCTTTGATAATCTACAGACAGAAATTGTCCTTTTATGAATGGATCTAATATTAATTAGTGAAACACTTTTGTAAATGCTGTTAGTTGGAATTCCCAAAGCAAAAGTAAAAGATTTATCTCAAATCTAGATGCCTCTACATTTATGACAGACATATTCACATAATCTTATTATATATCAGCGATATATAAGTGATTTGTGAGAGACAGTTGAAGATACTTGAGTCTTTGTTCAGCTAAGGTCATCTGGATTACTTGGCACTCTTTGCTAGTCAGATGAAGAAAAGGTTGACGTTGTACCCACTGTAAAAAATGCTGTGCAGATCTCTGTTTCTACCCCGAGATGGGCTACGTGGAGCAGACACTGCAGGCCTGGAAGCAGGCCCATAGCCTTGCACTTTAGCAGATTGTAGCAGTTTGCTGTAAGCGCAATTTAAATAATCATAAAATCATTAGACACTGCTGCTCTATGTGGCCTAATAATTTTTTGACATTGAGTGCCTAAGTCATTAAAGTGTATTTTCTTTGCGATGCCATAAACTCGAGCTGTGTATTAATCTTGGAAAATATAAAGTGAAAGGAAAACCACTAAAATAACGGCTAGCCACAAGAATTTTTACCACACAAACTCAATAATCCAGTCCAGCAGCGAAGAAACTTCATCTTTAGGCCTGTGAATGAGGCCACACGAGCCTGGCATGGTGAAGCTAGCCCAGATTTTGTCTGTTTCTGGGTTGCTGGTCTACTTTACCATTGCATGGTCAGAAAGAGAGACAAGTGGAATGCAGGAACATGAAGAGAGCATCTCACAGCATGTGGCCCATTTTCCACATCTTAACATGTACATCACAGTGGCAAAAACAAATAGTAGCATAAAAAATCTGCCTACACACGGATATAAGTCAATAATGTGAGGACATTCGGGTCAAAACCTGACTCAGTCAAGAACTGTTAAGAAAAAAAGTTTCATTTACCATGTAATAGCAGGCATTTGGCATCTAATTTTAAGAGACTAGAGAGTATTTTGCAGAAAGATATAAGGGCAGCACTCAGGATAAGTAGTATACACTGCTGAAGAACTAAGTGCTGCCCTCACCTCTGCCTGCAATATGCTCCGTTATTCCTGTTATTAAATGCCTAATGGCAATAGACGTAAAATATTTATGTTGAACAATTCTTGACATGGCCTCTTTATTTACACAGCTCAGTGTTCATCATCTCAATCAAATCCACTCAGACCTTACATTAACTCAGAGTCACTCTTCCTTGACACACTGTAAAACACACTTAATACATTCATTCTGCCATTGTCTCTCTCTCTCTCTCTCTCTCTCTCTCTCTCTCACACACACACACACACACACACAAACACACAAAAATATGGATATACACACACATGCACACATTCACACACTAACCTCATTCATCAGTATTCTCTTTAGCCTAGCCACACACTTTATATTAGAACATTAGAAATATTTAAGTTAAATTCGACTGTTGAAATAAAGTAATATGATGTTAATTTATTATGTTTTGGAGTTAATTCACACATGACATATAAGATAACACAAAAACATTTCTTTCACTCATGGTTAGAAGTTGGCTGAAGCCATTTATTGTTAAACAAATTTTTTAAATCATAATCACAACACAAACCACCCAAATCAGTTTACATACCCTAGTGATTTTACCTGATAACATGCACACAACTTGACACAAACATGATCTGTTTGCTTGAATTAGTGGGTGTATATAAAAGGCTAGTGAGTTTCTAGACTGCTGACAGACACTTGCATCTTTCTTCCAGTTCTGCACTGATGTTTGTTGGATTCTATGTCATGGGGGAAGCAAAAGAATTTCCAAAGGATTTGCAGGAAAAGGTAGTTGAACTATAAAGCAGCAAAGGGATATAAGAAAATATCAATGGAATTGAGAATGCCAATCAGCTGTGATCAAACAACAATTAGGAAGTGGAAAATTAGGGGTTGTGTTGAAACCAAACCATGGTCAGGTAGACCAACAAAAAATTTCAGCTACAACTACCAGGAAAAATTGTTCAGGATGCAAAGAAAAACCCACAAATAACATAGTGGTGGCTGTTTCAAGATGCACATTAAGGAGGCACTTGAAGAAAAATGGGCTGCATGGTCAATTTGCCAGATGTTGCCACAAAATTTCCCACTTACAAAATGCCAAACAGCACAGAGACAAGTTTCAAACCTTCTGGCAAAAAGTCATTTGGAGTGATGAGACTAAAATTAAATGATTTGAGTCAACAAGGCCTATAATGAATGGTCCACCATTGCTTATATGAAACACGGTGGTGGATCACTGAAGTTTTGGGGATGTATGAGCTACAGGAAATTTGGTATGAATTTATGGCAAGATGAATGCAGAAACAATGGCATGTGTTGTAGCAGGAGGGCTATGCAGGTAAGACATAAAATAGCCTCATCTTGCAAGTGACAGCTGTAATACAACCAGCTCTCAAGCTCCTTGGCATCAACCCATATGACTGCAGCATGACCAGTGCCACACTTCGCAATTGCAATGTCACACACTCAAACCTTGCTCAAATCAGAGCCACTTCACCCACGGTACTTGAAAAATGTCGACAGGCTTGCTTGCACAAGCTCTCTAGCTTGTTGCCATTATTGTAGCAGCTCATATGTTAGGTCCATTTAAGAGGCTATTTAGTTTTAATTTTCATTCTAATAGCATGTTTCCTCCTGGAGCTATCAGGTGTCTTTCTGCCTCATTTGGCACCCTTATCGCACAGGGCTGGCATAGCTGAGGTGACAGCTGACCACAGATCAGTGCTGCAGGCTGAGAGAGGAGCGGTCGGAAGTAGCTCCACCTGTCACATGAGCTGGGCTTTGGAGGCATGAGCCAGCATCTAACATTAGTGTTCAATAGCTTGGTAATCACATCAACTCTCAAAGATTAGGAATACAAATCTCACAGATGGCCTGTCAATGCAGTAAAAACAATCACACAAATTTAATGCCATGATTTTCAATAGGGCCTCCAATGTTTTATCAACTGCTTTTATGCGCAAAAATATCTGATAATTAATTTTACATGTTTGTGTTTCTTTAGAATGAAGTGTTTTGTGTAAATATGTGCAAATGACCTCTGTTCTGATTGTTTGACCCTTTCACAAAAGAACACTTATCACACTAACCACACCCAAAAATCAGTTCATACTGAAATGTATGGAACAGGCTGTTAAATTTGGACTGAAATTCTGAAGCTGGTTTGAAAAAGGAAACTTTAGTCTCTCCTTTTGGATGTCTGGTTCCCTTTGAAGGCTTTTTTGCTTCCAAGCAGCTAAGAATAGCAGTCCTTCCTTCCAAAAGGCCAAAGGTACTGTGGGTGGGATGTGCAATCATTTGGAAACACGGTTGTGACACTACACTATGAATCAACATGTATAACTGCAAGTTCACATCTATGGATTTTATAAATGAGGGTTTACATGGCAGATAAAATATGGTTTTCATCATGTACTCTCTTTAATGCATAAAACACTGGCACATCCCACAGAGGAGAGGTTTTAGTCGCACCTGACCACATTACTATGTTAAATAAAATTTTGAAATCAAGAAATGCAATAATTCTAAACAGGTTATTTGTAGTCCAATTGCTATCTGGCAACACAAGCCCTTTGACTAGGAAAGGCATGTGGCTGAGATGCAGCCAGATTTGATTTGCAGTACAGGCCTGACTGCATGATTAATGATTTTCTCTTTTTCTCTAATCCTGCCTGAAACAAGTATCCAAGAGCAATCCAAGGCATACTCCTTCAACACAGTAGGGCCTTGGCAGCCTGCTCAAAGTGTCTGGGGACTACAGACTTTATTTGATTTGGCTTTATTTCGTCTTCACCTTAAGGCAATTCTTCTTCAGTACAGAGAGCTTCACTTGCAGAAGGCAAGAAAGGGGTCAGGGAGGCTGCCACAGTTCTACCCCAGAGCCCAAAGAAATTGCTATCCTGTTCCCTATATGTCTACTTTGGGGAAAGAAGCAGTGTGTCAGATTTGTTCATAATGTACTGATATACTATCTATGGAGTAAGAGTGGGCTGAATGCCAGTCATATTAGGTCAACATGGGGTCAGTATGAGCCCACTTTGATTCTTCACATTCCATGCTGGCTTTTGAACCCACGCAAGTCTACAGTTACAGTTACCTCTTGCTTTGTGAAAATTTTTGCATTATTCCTTCCTTGTTTTTCATCTTGTCAATTCTTCCTGCTTGTGCTTTTTTCCCCCATAACCCCCTGGGTGGATGTGTGATGAGAGTGTCATGCAGCCCAACTTGTTAGAGGGGAAGGTTCAAAAGCAAACATGAAAATTGAAAATCCCATCAATTCTGTCATCTTGCAGCTTGTACTCGAAACTTCACTCAAACACAGCAGGCTCATTGCTGCAGGCACTAAAGATTTTGAAGCCAATAAAATAATAATAGTCCTGGGCACAGGCATTAATGAAGCAGAGAGTGCCAAATATGTATATAAATGGAGGTGAGAGAGCAAAGCTCCTTGTTCATCTCTCCAGTTGATCCAAAAGGAAGAAGTTGGAAATTAAAATATGATTGCAGACCAATGCTGGGACTGGCGGGATATTACAGGGCTAAATTTTATGTGGTTATACCATGTCCCCAAGAGTCATATTACCATGATTTACTCCCTTTACCAGAGTGATTTGTGTATATTTATTGGATTATAAACATCCTCTCTTATTTAAAAACAACCAGTAACAAGCACTTAGAGCTGAAGGTGTCATGGGGCACCATAAAATAACAGTGTAGTTCACATATGGCAGGATCTCTTCACAGAGTCATAACCTGATCCTGAAGCCCCTACTAATCAGCAGCCAAAACACACAGCTGAGACTGCAGGGCTGACATCAGTCAGGCACTCTGTAGCATTAACGCCCAGATTAACGCCAGCCATCAGCTATGCCCACTGTTTGTGCACAGCTGCGAAGCAAAGTTTCCACACATTACATCACCCACAACATTCATCAGAAACTACTGGTTATAAGTCTGCAGCCTAAAACTTTAGCTGGCCTGTGAGACACAAAATATCAATACGCACATATACACACATACACATATGCATATACATAACGGGTCTATTCCTGTTCTTTTAGGATATTAAATTGATACTATTTAACCAAAAGTAAACTAACCAAAAGTGATATGTTTACTCTAAAAAGGAAATTTCAGAAAAGCAACTTTTTGTATAAATAAATGAATCAACATTATTTTGAAATCTTCTAAATGGATTTATCCATGTGCTGCTTACAAATGTGCACTTTTGTTGCAGTTATAAGGTTGGAAATGCTTTTCAGACAAAAATCTACCTCAACATAATGAGAAAATGCAGATCCACTGTTATCATTATGTTGATATTTCAATTTTCATTTGGATCCTCCAAGTGGTGTACCTCAATGGACTGGCAACCTCTCAAGGATGTTTCTCTTCCCTTGGCCCTATGAGCTCTGGGCTAACATTTGCACACATAGTTCACATTGAAAAGGCTAACATTCCCCCTACAAAAAATACTAAAGTCCCAAAACTAATCATCATGCTAATCTCTGTAAAATTCTTTTTAATAATCTTTAAAAATTACACTTTCCACAAAGTCAGCTGAATGGGATTTTTGCCAAAATTTTGTTCAGGATTTTCTATATGACCTGCCCAACACAGCAACAGTGGCTATGTTAGAACCCATGGGTAAGTCAACTGCAATGTTTTCCATCACCCTGTGGTATTTAGGTCACCACGAAGTGCTAAACTTGATACTTGCTTTAATTTTTTCATACTTTTTTCCCTAAAAGTTT
>JBBMFX010579739.1:0-2500 GCA_037832545.1 Rhabdalestes septentrionalis | reverse complement strand
GGTTCTTGGAATGTAACCCCCAACAACGGTGGGGGGGTTCATATATTATGCTACAACAGATGTTCTGCAAGTCCACAGACGTCCAAAATATCTTCTATGCCAGGGCTGGGCAATTAATTTCTACAGTGGGCTGCATGAAAAATCTGAACTGTGTTGGAGGGCCGAACCGACAATAATTTATTTCTGCTCAGTATTAATTTTCTCCCTGTAAAAAGCAGTAAGTTTTGTATTTTGATTAGCTGCTACTGATAATCAGAAGTATGAGAATATTCAGTAAACATCTATGTAAATATATTAACTGTGGTGTAGGTCGAAGAGAAAAATAATCCTATGAAAGTATTTTTTTAGATTTAGATTCAGATTCGTTAAAGATCGAGAACTGAACAAACTCAGCACTGTAGTGTGTGGTATTCACAGCACGAATGGTAACCTAATTTAAGTAAATTATACTGCGTGCTCAGTTCCGCCCAGACCCGCCGCCGAGACATGGATGAGACACAGATCTTCGGCGGGCCGGATTAAAAAGACCAACGGGCCGGATGTGGCCCGCGGGCCGTAGTTTGCCCACCCCTGTTCTATGCAGACAGATCAGTGTCCAAAAGCTGTCACAGTCAAACATTCAGATGTTGAACCAGATCTGAAGACTATCCAGACGCCATTCTGGACCAACTGTCCCAAACCAACCATCAGAAACTCCTCAGACAAACTGTGAACTGCGGCTGAACTCAGGAACATGAAATTCATTTCAGCCGTCCTGAACCCTCAGGATCTACACGATCTGCTCCAGGCTCTGAGGAGAAATGACGCAAAGCAATTTTCTCCACTCAAACTTGGCCACAAATTGTTCTTTTCCATAATTTTGGAAATTTACAGAGGCAGCAGGTCTCAGAAGCATCTTCAGCGCTCAATAAAGAGTTCCCTTTTCTGGGATCTTGTTTACATCTTAGGCTGAAAATGGCTGGAAGTGATTAGAGCTCCGGCGAGCGTGAAGGGGACAACGTGGTCTTGAAAGCTTTTCTGAGTTCAGAGGAGTGTTCTGCTCACAGCCTGTCGAGAGGATCCACACTCTCAATAACACGGATCAGATTTTAGCTCCGCAGCCAGAAAGGGCTGGAGCTTTGTGTACTCTCTCACTCTTCTCTAACTCTCTGGGCCCGATAATGCACACGGAGCAACGTGCTTTCGTCACTGGCGCAACCCATCATTGCTATTTTGTGCGAACCCATCGTTATTTTTTTCCGGCAGAAATGTACGTTGTAATTATAGCAGATGGCATTGCGCTGGGTGGGGTGTGTCCCTAAAAAGAAGGGGTGTGGTGAGGCGCATAGCACGAATTTGCTATTTTATGCGAAGTGAAAGTCATTGCGACACTGACCAGAAAAAACCTGGTCTGTAGTCATGTTTCCATGTCTTCACCTCATTATACACAGCACGCCACTGACAATGCGCCGCGTCTTTAAAGGGTGTGAGAGTGTGAACTCTGATTGGTTTATTGCATGCTACGCCCAAAACACACCCATGACTAATTTACTCATTTAAGACAACCCATTTGCGCCAGGCGCATTGTTCATTTTTCCGACAGGGATTATAGCATTCTGCGCTGGCCCCTCCCCCAAAGACAACTGCACTTCTGGCTTCAGACAATGCGCGACTGACCATGAAAATCGGGCCCTTTCTCTTTCTTCTCTAACTCTCTCTCTCTTCTCTTACTCTCTCTCTCTCTCTCCTCTAACTCACTCTCTCTTTCTCTAACTCTCTCTCTCTGTGTCCTGTTTTGTTTTTTTAATGACTGCTATAAGTGTTTTTGATTGGCAAACTGTTTTATACTCAACATTTTTTTAAACGAATTGATATTATTTTAACATGTGTTGTTTTTAATATTTTGTGAAGATTTTCCCTCAATTGTACTGGCATACAATGTAAAATAAAGTTTGTCTTATATTTCAAAATTCTCTCTCTCATCTAACTCTCTCTCTCCTCTAACTCTCCCTCTCTCTCCTCTAACTCTCTCTCTCTCTCTCCTCTAACTCTCTCTCTCCTCTAACTCTCTCTCTCCTCTAACTCTCTCTCTCCCCTCTAACTCTCTCTCTCTCTCCTCTAACTCTCTCTCTCTCTCCTCTCACTCTCTCTCTCCTCTAACTCTCCCTCTCTTTCTCTTACTCTCTCTTTCTCTGTCCTCTGACTCTCTCTTTCTCCTACTCTCTCTCTCTCCTCTAACTCTCTCTCTCTTTCTTTAACTCTCTCTCTCTGTCCTGTTTTGTTTTTTTAATGACTGCTATAGTGTTTATGATTGGCAAACCGTTTTATACTCAACAATTTTTTAACCGAATTAATATGATTTTAACATGTGTTGTTTTTAATATTTTGTGAAGTTTTTACCTAAATTTTACTGGCAAACAATGTAAAATAAAGTTTGTCTTATGTTTCAAAATTCTCTCTCTCATCTAACTCTCTCTCTCCTCTAACTCTCCCTCTCTCTCCTCTAACTCTCTCTCTCTCT
>JBBMFX010579697.1:0-14136 GCA_037832545.1 Rhabdalestes septentrionalis | reverse complement strand
AGAAGGAGAGATTTGTTTTCTCTGAATTATTCCGGTTCTGTAAACGCTGCATCATTTCTCTTATTCTGATGTTTTGTTCGTTTCCTTTAAAATTAGGCTGTAAAGAACAATATTGTTATTTGGAATATTGCCAGCAGTTCTTATAAATGAAGGTAAAGCTGCTCAGTTCAGTACTGGAGCTAGAAAAGATCAAACCTGAGGAACTGGACAGTCCTACAGTGAGGATTATTTCCCTCCAGAGGTGATTACAGAGCCAGAGCCTGACCGGGAGTGTAAAGGAGTGTGTGTGTGTGGGTTGTAGAAGTGGGGAAAATATTTGGGGGAGTTTCCAGCAGCTGTCCCTGTCAGTGAGGCCTCGAGAGTGTGCACACACACACACACACGCATGTGAGTGTGAGAACCGACTGACCATCGCAGCGGGTCTGCTGTGAGAGCTGCACACTGAAGTGTGAGATGATGTGTGTTATAACAGGAGAACCTGAGAGAGAACCAGACAAGCAACAAGCATCCTTTCACACGTCCAAACGTACACACACACACAAACACATACATGCACATACCTGCATACATGCACACACACATGCACACACAAACACATGCATGTACATACACACACACACACACAAACACACATACATGGATACACACGCACACATATGCACACACATACATACACACACATACACACACACACATACACACACATACACACGCACACACATACACACACAAACACACATACACACACGCACACACATGCATACACGCACATACACACACATGCACAAACAAACACACACACACATACACTTGCACACACACACACATACACACACATACATACACACACATACACAAATACACACACACACACACTCACACAAACACATACATACAAGCACATACACACACACACACTTTCACATACATACACACACACACAGCTGGCCTCTCATTACATACTGGGACTGTGCGCTGCAGGAGTCAGCGGAGAGATTTCTATGTTTACAGAGGCCTGTGTGTCAGTGAGGACGGCGGAGACGGCGAGGAGGGACGTGTCTCCTCACGCCGCTGTGATTACGCCGCCTCCACTCGCTCCAGACAGAGACGTGCCGGTTCCAGACGCTGTAAAACATGAGAACTCTTGTACTTCAGGCTCTGACACATTAATAGGCGTCTGATGTCAGACAGCGGCGAGCGCGGCGCAGGCGGTGCTGTGTGATTACGGACCGGTCCGGAGCGTCCGGGGGGGGTGGACCCGGAGCAGCTGGGGGGGGACTCAGCCTGTCATTACCGCCTTCATCTCCAACACATCCCACCTGAACATACACACAGGAAGCAGATGTGCTCCAGATAACCTGCCGACTCCTCCTGAGGAACCCGAGGGTTTGGGTTCATCATGTGGGAATGTAGGTTAGAGGGAGTTTCTGTAGGAGATCTTGAACAGGCGGTGGTTCAGAGCAGGAGGCCTGGAAACACCGGCAAGTTTAATACCGGCACTGTGGGCTCAGTGTTACTGGACTCTTTCAGGAGAGACAGAAATAGGGGCCGCCGTTTGTAAAAACAGCTTCACAAATTTAGAGGTGTCATTTCTTCATCATTTAGCACAATGTTAACAATGTTTATAGCTAAATGTGTAAAAAAAAAAAAACAGTGTTAGGTTTTGGTCCATTTTCTTGCTGTGTAAACATTAAATGTTAAATCTAAATGTTAAATATTAAATGTTAAATCTTAATGTAAATGTTAAATCTAAATGTTAAATATTAAATGTTAAATCTAAATGTTAAATGTTAAATGCATACATACACACACACATGCACATACACGCACACTCATACACACACAGACACACACACACATACACACACATAAATATTAAATGTTAAATCTAAATGTAAATGTTAAATTTTCAATGTTAAATCTAAATGTTAAATCTAAATGTAAATGTTAAATGTTAAATTTAAATGTTAAATGTTAAATGTTAAATGTTAAATCTAAATGTTAAATGTTAAATCTAAATGTTAAATGTTAAATCTAAATGTTAAATGTTAAATCTTAATGTAAATGTTAAATCTAAATGTTAAATGTTAAATGCATACATACACACACATGCAAATACACACACACTCATATACACACACAGAGACATACACACACATACACACACACATAAATATTAAATGGTAAATTTAAATGTTAAATCTAAATGTTAAATCTAAATCTAAATGTTAAATCTAAATGTAAATTAACATTAACATTTACATTTAGATTTAACATTTAGATTTAACATTTAACATTTAGATTTAACATTTAAATTCAACATTTAACAATTACGCTGCAAGAAAATGGACCAAAGCTAACACTGTTTTTTTAACACATTTAGCTCTAAATGTGTGAGAATTGTGTGAACATTGTGCTGAATAATGAAGAAAGGACACCTCTAATTTTGTGAAGGTGTTTTTATAAACGGCACCCCAAACAAAAAGGTTACCTCTCTCTGAAAAGACCAAAACACTGGATATGAAGTCTGTCTGGTGTTAAAGCCGAACACAGTCGGGTCTTGAATTCAATGTTTGGAGCAGGAAAAGGATCTGAGACACTTCTTGACGTTCTACTGGATACATTTGTGTCCTGCGTTCATGTGGAGGTTCTTTTAACCTCTAAACCCTGCAGACCAGGTTCCACCTTCATGGAAACGCTGTTCTAATGGAAGATCCTCTTTCAGCAGGACCCCCACCCCCCGTTCAGGAACTATCTGAGGAACATCAGAAAGAGCTCATGCTTCCTCCAGGTTCTCCAGATCTCAGTCTAATCAAATTTCTGTGGAACAAACTAGTCTGATCAATGGAGGAACATTTCACATCTCACAGGGCTTAAAGGATCTGCAGCTTCAGAGGTTCCTGTGTCCAGACCTCGATGGGTTCTAACTGTTTGGGGTAAACACCATTTTGGCGGATTAAAGCTTATAATTTAACTTGGTGTGTTCAGAGGTTTGTGTAAGAAAGAATGATTTAAAATCTCACAGACCGCGCTTTACTTCTCCTACCATCGTATTCCTGCTTTTCACGAATACTAAATATTTCCTTTTTGCGAATATTTAATATTAGCTTTTCACAGAGTGCATCTTCATAAACACTCCTCAAAGGAATCTGTGTGTAGATCATTCATGAAGGCAAAAATGTTTCCTCCTCCTCCTTCTCTGGCCCTGCTCCTCGGGGGCCATGGGGGGGGGATGTGTGTTACCAGCCAGCGTTTTGTTTTTGACAGAGATGTTCTGGCTAAAACTGGCCTGAACCAAGCCGAGCCCACTGGAGGATTTCTGTCAGAAAGGTGAACAGCGCCGCCTCTGAGAGGTGAACCGACTGAAGCGTGCCCTCTCCTCCCGCCGGGTCCCGCCCCTCTCCTCCCACCGGGTCCCGCCCCTCTCCTCACACCGGGTCCCGCCCCTCTCCTCCTGCCGGGTCCCACCCCTCCTCCCACCCCTCTCCTCCCGTCGGGTCCCACCCCTCTCCTCCTGCTGGGTCCCGCCCCTCTCCTCCTGCCGGTCCTGCCACTCTCCTCCCACCGGGTCCCGCCCCTCTCCTCCTGCCGGGTCCCACCACTCCTCCCACCCCTCTCCTCCCACCGGGTCCCTCCCCTCTCCTCCCGCTGTGTCCCGCCCCTCTCCTCCCGCCCCTCCCCCCCCAGATGGAAGGCCATCTCTCTGAGGGAATGCTGCGGAGAGTTCATGCGTGGAGGTGTGAACAACACCCCGGAATCCGCCGGGACCTGCCAGCAACCTTCACCTCAACCTGCCCCCAAAACACACTCACACACACACAACACACACACACACACTCCTCCTCGCCTCTGCCCGGCTATGAAATGAAGACGCTGACATCTTCCTGGCCCGCTCTCACCTGTCCTACCTTTTTTTTTTTTAAGTCAGGAGAACTCATTCCGAAGTAGTGCATGAGAGCGCTGGATGTGCATGACGCCGAGCAGTTTTCACGCCGGAGGATCGCTCAGAACCCACAAGGCCTCTTTTGTTGTCTGCGGAACCGTCTTGGTGCCATAGTGTTTGAACGTTGCTAGAGGGTTCTGGAGAAGTCCAGGCATAGCGCACGGATGCCCCTCACCCCCCACCCCCACCCATGACCTTGGAGGAGCGATGATGTAATTTGCTCCAGTGGGATCAGTGGGAAGGTCCTTTGATCCACTGGTGCTGAGGCGGCCCTGTAATCTGCGGCTCTCTGGTAATCACCGCTTGTTGCAGTCACTGCGTTTACGTTGCCATTAGAGGAACAAGGTGTAGCGGGAAATCCAGTCTGAGAGTTTCTCCTCCCACAGCCACGTCCCGGTCCCTCCTCCTCGTCCCTCTGCCCTGCTAACTAGCGTTTCCATAGCGACCAGGATTGCATTCTGAGTATATGCACACTTGAAGCACATCCAACAATACGGACAGCATGGAGCTCCTTTTAAACGGTCACACACACACCGGAAGCTCCAATTCCACACGCTGGTCCGCTGTATCCCAGCCAACACCGGCAGGTCCGAGGATCTCCTGCCTCCAAGCGGCGGAGGGATAAAGAACCACACAGATCATTCAGCAGCACTATTTTCTTCCTTCTTTTAAATATTTGCACAATTCAATGCACTTTTACTGCACTTTACTTTACTGTCCTTTTATGTATTCTTTTACTTCTTTTACACCTCTCAGTATCTTCTTTTATCTTTCTCTAATTTTTCTTTACTCTTATTTTACATTCCGTTGCTGTAAAGCATGTTGAACGACATGTTAGAACATCTTCAGAACACAGTGTACAGATCAACTAGCAAAAAAATCTTTACTTATAACTGTCACTTCTCAGTAAAGGCAGCCATGTTCTTTTCTTTTGCTTTCTTTATTGCCAAAACTCCCAAAACAAGAGGCCAGAGGGCCCAAACACAGGAACATTCATAAGAACCAAAAAGCACTTCTAAGATGACGGTGGGCCGACATCTATTGCCTGTCCCTAAACACTCTAAATACTAACTCCCACAAAACAATACCTAATCCCAACCAAGACCAAATTATCCCTGATCACAACAGCAGCTGCTCTTTTTAATTACCTTACTTGACTAAACACAAAACCCCAAACAAACCAAAAAAGCACTATGGGTGACCCCTAGCAGTGACCTGAGGTAACATTAACGTTATCCTCAAACTTAAGCCTGAAGTTCTGTGAAAACTGAACTTCTGCTGGACTGAGGGTCATTAGAACATTGGAGGGCCTGCAAAAATGACCTGTTATTACAGTCATTATGTGGAGCCAGAGTTTGTGTTTGAGTGTGGTGAAGCCGCGACTCCAGCAAGGTCTGGTGTTGTTCTGACCCTTCTGTATCTCTCGGGATTCGTTTCTGTGGGACTTTCCTGCAGGGAGACTCTCGCTGTGTTGCCCTGCTGGTTCATCAGCGATGAGCATTTATTCTGCTGTTTCTGAAATCAGAGTCTCAACGTTTTCATTTGCCAGTATAACAATTATGACCAAACCAGGGTGCAAACTCGGGGGGCAGCAGGGGGCGCTGTTGCTCCCGTAGGAGCAATGTAGAAGCTGCCTTGGAAACATGATTTGTGAAACCAAATAAATGCTATTTTGGGCATGTGTTTCCTCACAGGCATAAAATAAATACAATTACATTTTGAGTTTATTATAGTTAGAGAAAAAACTTAGCCCGCTCTCACGCTCGTAGGGGTGCCGCCTGCAGCCCCGCCACTACCCCCTCACACACTCACACCCACTACCCCCCCCCCCCAACTCACACAAGCTCGTTTAGTTACAGGACATGTTTATAAGGCACTGTTGGCATGTCGAAAAGGACGAAGCAACCACGCATGTTGGGCTATTTCTTTAAAAGAATATCAAAGAAGCTGATCTAAAAGACCAATCACATGCTGGTGGCACATCGGACATTGGGACTGTTTCTCCCAAACTGAGGCAGCTAACACTCAGCTCCCTCTGAGACCATGGTATAGTTTGCACACTGGACCACACCTCAGATTTTAGGACCAGTTTTAACACGTGTATTGATGAATTGCCCACTAGTGTTTAACATCCTTTTATAACATTTAGAAGTCAACTTTATCTCAGCTACATGCATGTGTACAGTGAGACGAGTCTCCAGAATACCAACTGAATTCTAAAAATAAATTCTAAATGAAGTAAGAAAGTGCAGTTTAGAAACGTTGCCTATTAGCCCTCTGGTGTAAGTTTGGACTATAGTCAGAGATCCCTCCTCTCAGGTAAATAAACCGAGACGCCCGGCGCTTCACCTTCCACTTAACGCGTCTCACTCGCTCTGTTAGTCTCCTGTACGAGTTCAGCTGATCTGATTACAGAGACTGTTGGACTTTTTTCAGATCCTCTCACACAAAGCCTTCCAGTGCCAAAGCAATCAGCCGCAATTACCCGCCAGCCGGAGCCCCCCCCGGCTGCGGAGTCCGCCTCCCTGGCAGCGCCGACAGGCTCGTTCGGGTTCATCACCTCCACTCGTGCAGAAGGATCAAGGAGAGGCTCACATTTCCGCTTTGTAACATAATTGCCACCGCGAGGACGGCTTTGTACCGGTTTGCACCGGGAGCCCGGGGGCCTCGCCAGGAGCACCCGCCCCCCTCCGGCATCCACTTTCACACACCTCGCAAAAATGTAAACGAATTCTCACCTCAGGTGGTTCGCGGATTCCTTTCTGCTGCCGTTTGGAGTTTGAAACCCAAAATTGGCCGAGACGGATTAGCATGCAATGCAGTTCTGGGGAAAGTGATGTTCCACTCTAGAGGTTTGATGAACTGGCACAAGGTTTAACATTTGAGCCTCGAAATAAATATGCCCACACTTACTCTCAAGCGAAGGTGCCAGGCTTGGGAGCATGATTGTAGGAACTGACCAATCTGATGAAGCAGATTTTCACTTTGAAAAGACTCATAAAATCCCATTTACAAAGACTGCTGTATCTACTGAAAGGTCATGTAGATAAAATATTTAGGTTCCTAAGAGGTTTTTAGGTTCTTCAGTGATTCTTGACTTGGACTTGGATAATTCCTGAGCCTTTATATGTTGCTCTTTAAACCAAAAGTGTTCCCTGTGTGGCATCGTTCCAAAGAACTGTTTTGGGTTCTTCAGAAATGTAGGTGTTTTCATTTCAACCATTTAAGAACCTAAAACCTTGACATGGACCTACACTTCCAAAGACTTTTTAAAGATGTAAATATTGTTTACAAAAGGAAATATTGAAATGATGATTTCAATATAAAAACTGTCCTCCTCAGGCACCTCCTTGCCGATTAGATTTTTTATCCTAATTTCAGGTGAGTTGGGTGGAAGCAAAAACCATCTGGGAGAGACCCCTGAGTGTCTCTTTTAGATCCATTGATTTAGAGAACCAAACATTTCTACTAGGGCTGCATCTATCGAATAATTTGGAATCGAGAATTCTTTTAGTTTTTTCAATGATTAATGGAGTAATCGAGTACAATCATACATTTGTGTTTTTAAACAACTGTATCATTAGTGTATTTTAAAACACGGGGCAATTGCTCAGAAACTACAAACTCCACAAACTTTGTAGAGACGGCGCTCGCCAAACTCCAGACTGAAAATACCATGTATTGGACCAGTCATCTCTCATCTGTGGGTTGATGATGTTGTAGACGAATGGAAATAGTTCAACAATCGTCCAAAAGGTTAAGCTAACTCACTAAAAACAGTATAAACAGCAGCACTGGCAGATACATGCACTAGATTGTTCCACCTCACGCAGTGTTAAAAGGTCCCACAGACATTTTCTGCCATTTGCGCAAACCAGGATCTACATTTTCCCCCATTTCCATAAAGAGAAAATAAAAGCGCTGTCTCAGACCTTTGCACATCATTTAAAACAGTCTGAGTGTGATATGATAGCAGAGACATTTCAGATAGATGGACTTTGGTGACGTAAATTAGAAGATTTTGCCTTGATCACTTTTTGAAATCGAATTATTGGAGTTGCTGGAATAATCATTTCAGCCCCAGTTTCTACCAGAGTATTGACAAGGAGAGGGCGGGTCTGGTTCCTCTCGAAGTTCCATTGTCCAGTTTTGGGGAGAAATTCCTCTCCTCCTGTGCTGGTTATGGACTCGAATGCTCATTGTTGATGAATAAAACTGCTTCACGCCAAAGAACCATCTGTCTTCTTTAAGGCACTTAAGAGTTTTGTGTTTTTCTTCCAACGTGTGTTTCGGAGGCCAGGTTAGGTGAGGTCACCTATGTGGGGCATGGGGCAAAATATATAAACACAGGAGAGTCAAGCTTGACGACAAACAGGATTGAATTCCTGCCTGGTCTGACAACAGGTTTGGTTGTTATCTTTAGAAGAACAAGCCCACTCTCCTGCATTTCTGCTGCTGAAAAGCCTCCAAACTGCCCCGAGCGTCTGACAGGCGCGGGACGAGCGGGCCGCCAGCGCGCTTTATTTACTCTCCGGATTTATCCGCGCTTCCTGCGGCGGACGTGTGCGAGCCTCCTGTCCGTCATCGCCACATCCCTGGGCTTCGACAGATGACAGCACATCTCCTCCCTCGGGAAAACACGTTAAGGAGCCAAGTGTTAAAGCAGCCTTTTCACAGGCGGCGAGTGTGTCGGCGTTCCGCCGGAGTGTTAATTACGTGCGGACGGGTCCGGGCGAGCATCTCTCTCAGCCCCCAGACCGTCTGTCAAACCTGCTCCTCGCCCCCAACCTGTCAGAGTCCATGCCTGCAAACCGCGTGGCGGATGGAATCGCTCCCTCGGGTCCGGGGCCGCCGTCTTATTCACGTTCACTTATTTATATAAATAGCCCGGTCACGCCATTTCAGAATTAAACATTATTATGGGATGGATATAGCGCGGATCACAGCCAGGTTTAAGGCGCGCTACACGTGTATCAGCTTGTAATTGATGTGAAAGTATGTCAGTTATGCCCCTCCAGGGCTCCCCTGCATCTCCAGCTTTGTGCCGTCTCGCTCAGACAGGTCCCGGAGCAGCAGCAGCCCCCTCCATCTCTATCATCCTCTGGTTTCGCCTTTTCTGTGTATATAGTTACAGTTCCGACACTCCTCCTGGATTTCTAAGGCCTGGGAAGGCGTCCCAGGCAAACCACCGGTCCACCATCACGCTTTTGGCTATTGTATATAGATTATAGATATTTTGTCACTTGATTAAAATGCGAGTTACTCCACTGAGTGCAGCGTCTACCGGCACACATGAAGTGTTCGTCTCGCTCTGGGTCCGACTCGGGGTTGAACATGTAGGACTGGGTATCACCTGTTTTCTGCCTTTTCCAGACGTTAAGTGTCCCAATATTTTTGACCACCTAGTGTATCTCTCACGCTTTCTCCCTCCCTTCCTTCCATGAGCCTGGTCACTATACAGGCTAGGACTGCTTTCACAGACTGAAGGGAGGGAAGGAAAGAAAGAAAGAATTAAACACTTTCACCAGGGAATGGGATGGGGGCGTGGCCAGCAACAGCTTATTTGCATAGAAGGGACAATGCCTGAAACAACACGTTTGGAAAAGGAAGGAAACTGTGAAGAATAAAGTTGCTGATATCTCTTTATGTGAGAGTGATCTTGTGTAAAGAACTTCAGGAACATGTTTTGTAGCCCATAGACCATTTATAACATTTTTTTAAAAGTGGGTTTTGCATAATGAGCAAGATGTGAAGCATACGAAGCACCACAACATGTGTTTAATATGTAATACAGACTGACTGAAGCGGTTCACAATCTCTGTGGCTGAAAGGATGTCAGGAGTCTCTTTAATTAATTAATTAATGCATACATTTTATTTAAAGAGCGCTTTTAAAGATACTCAAAGTCGCTTTACATAAAATTGAAAGGTTTACAATTTACATTGAAAACACATAAATACAATCACAAAATGTAAAAAAAACATTGTTTTGTTTTTTTAATCAGATAATACGAGTTACTGGAATAATATTTCCTTCCAGTTTTAGGGCGTTAATATGTAATGTTATATATTGTATGTACTGTAATATGAAGCTGTTCAGTGTCTGTGTAGCTGAATGATGTGAGGAGTGCTGTATTGGGGATGCTGAGCTGATCCTCTTGTCTTTCCTTGTCCTGCAGCGCCCGTCTTCTATTTCGGGGACGTCCAGTACCAGGTGGACGAGAGCGACGGCCACGTGGAGGTGCGAGTCTGGAGGACGGGGTCGGACCTGTCTCAGCCCGGGACCGTCACCGTGCGCTCCCGCAAGACCGAGCCGGTCTCGGCTGAAGGTGTGTCTCCTTTAACCCTTTCATGTTCTCTCAATCAGAACCAGAACCAGAAAACTATATTTACCCCGAAGGAAATTGTTTGTGGTGACCGCCACAGTACACGGACACAGACATACACGAGACACCAGAATAAGGTAAATGAATTAAGAATAAGATGACGTACTGTGCTAGGATAAATAAATAAAGTCTAACACAATTCTAAATAAAATATAGTAAAATATAAACCCAGAAAAAATAAATCTGAACAAAAACTAATTTGCTGAAAGAAAGAAAAAAAATACAAAAAATACAAAAAATGTGTAGAGATATTGCACATTAGTAACATCATCTAGAGTGCAGTATTGATATTGCATGTAATATTGTGATGGTGATGCATTGATTCATGCCATGTGGAGGACAGTATTGCACATGAAATTTGAGACCTCGTAAGAATGTTACATAGTAATGCACATAGAATGTTGCACATCACAGCAAACAATAAATAAAAAATCACCAAAATCGCCTCAAAACTTTCACTCTTTTGTATGTTTCTGTCTGTGTTTGCTCTATAAATAGGGATTTTCTGCATGAAAACAGAAGCCCAGGGACCCGCTCCACACCTCCGGCGCCGTTACGCTGATTAAACAGACCTGAGCAGGCGTCTCCGTGGCGATATGAATTTCATTAGCGCAGTTTGTGCCCGCCGCCTCACGCAGAGCCGCGCGGGGTTCCTCGTTTACCTCGTTACAGTTAACGACTTTATTAGTGACACCAAAAGAGCGGCATGTAGAACGGACCATTAAACAAAATAACGATGAAAAAATAACAAACAGGATCAATCAAGACTTTCCGTGTAATCATGTAATTATGCAATAACACTTTACTGCAGGTCAGTTACGCAACAAAGCGAATTTAATCACTGAGGGAGAACCTGGCGCTGAGTGACCGTCTGTAACTCCTGCAACCTATAGAACATTCTAAATGTTCTAAAACATTTTATAAAGGCTTCTGCACTGCAAAACTCCTGATCTACCCAAGACTTGCAATCTTATTTTGAGCTTAAAAGTCTTCTTTATCTTGTTTTGAGAATAACATACTACATAAGAGCAGATGTGTAAGATTATTTAGATTGTTTTAAGATCTTTCCTTCCTATTTCAAGAAATCTCAGACTAGAAACAAGTCAAATTATCTGTCAGTGCAGTAAGATATTTACACTTGATAAGATTTTTTTTTGGGAAAATTGAAATATCTTAAAGATTTGTCAAGACTTGCATTAATCTAGCCTCTTCTTAATCTTGTTTTGAGAATATATGATAAGTGCAGATTTGTATGAATAGTGAGTTGTTTTCCTGGACGTTATTCTGGGCGGTGTCTGTAGACAGGGGGCGCTGCTGTTCCAGTTACTTACAGAATTTTCAGAGAGCCGGCTCTTTTTAACCCAAAACGGGGGTGTGGGAGGTGAGGGACAGGCGAGGGGGTGGGCAGTGAGTGAGGGGCGGGGGGGTTGGTAGGGGAGGGAGGGGAGGGGGAGGTAGGAGGTGAGTGAGGGGCGGGGGGATGTCAGGTGATTGGGGGCTGGGGGGCGGTTGGGTTCTCTGGAGATGGGGTTCTCTAAAGGGCATCTGAAGTGGAGTGAGTGAGTGAATGAGGAACACAGAGCCGATCTCTCAGGAGAAACACTGATCTCCTCTGAGCTCAGAACCCTCTAGTGTTTACTCTTCTTTACTCTTTACCCTTCATCCTGCATGTTTTTATTCCTCTCTCTGTTTCTGAGCGCCCAGCGGCCTTGACACATATGCTCCACGCGCCGACGCCGCCTGACGCAACACTTCTACACGTTTTCTCCGTCCGTCAAGACCTTTCGCAGCATTTTCAGTTTAAAGGTGTTTTCCTGGCGCGGTGCAGGAGGGCTGCGATCTGGTCTGACACAGATCCGCCCGGTTCCTCCACACTCTTCACTTTAAACAGAGACAGAGAGGGTTAGAGCCCCAGAGCGCCAGCGTCACACACATCAAAGCTTTGGTTTGGTCTGTTCTCGTTTCTCATCTGTAAGAAATTGCTCCACTTTGTAGAGGGGAGGGGCGGGGGTGTGGGGGCGGACGCTGAAGCCACAGGGGCAGAGATAGAAAGAGATAAAAACTGGTCACTTTTCCCCGTGGGGTGGGGGGTGGTTGAGGTAACACACACACACACACACATTCGGATTCAACCCCACACCTAACATATAAATATGTAGCACCCCTTTGCTCTCTTGTATTAAATAGGGGTAGCTACTCTGGGTTTTTTGTACAGGGTGTAATCTCTTACAAAGTAATAATAAATCCTTAACTCTTAACCTATTATCTATTTTGTCTTCCAGGCCCCATTTATTAGCTGCTCTCAACTCTAAAGACGATTCTGTAAAAGTATTTTAAACTAATTTCCTCTTAACTTACATTCACACTCAAATATAATCAGTCACACACCAAAATACAAAACAATGAACTGTTTACTTTGACTGATACTCAATTAGATAATAGCATAGCTCTTAAAATACTTTCAGTTTGTTTCAAACTAAATTATACCCTGTTAAATCCAACCAAAATATACCCTTACACATATAATTATTTTCTTTCAGTTCTCAAACATATACATTTAACCCATAATCTAATATTAAGCAATGAAAACCCAAATCATTCACCGTTGAAGGCCTGTACGTGCTTGTGAGCGTGGCAGCCTAAAATGAAATGGCTGCTTCACCTCAGTGGGCCAAAACAAAATGGTACCTGAGTCACGAGGAATGAAATGAGTCACACACGCGGGCTTTGGAATGATGAAGCAGAGAAGACGGCAACAGAGCAGTCCATCTCGCAGTCATCCGAGTCTCGTGTGTACGCAGACAGCAAAGTCTGTGTGCTTGGTGTGTTGGAAAGCTGGGCTGCGTTGTTAGCAGTCCGCTAACCTCTTAGCTCAGTTCTAGCACGGGCACGCTAGCCACCTTGCTGCTAACACATGTAAACCCCGATAGACTTTCAAAGCTGGTAAACTTCAGTCCGAAAGTTCACTAAAGAACCTAGATGCGGTAACCTAGATGTGGTTTCACAGTGATAGTCACTTTTAAGGATCTAGTCGATCACTTGCTGTCACTAAAATACTGTTTGTTTTGAACACACTAGCCGTGTGTTCTTAGCTTGCTCTCTCCTCTCAGCTCCCGTCTAAGCTACGCCCGTACATTTTTCATTGGTCCACAAACATGAAATAAAATAATCTTACATATTTTCTAAATACTGGGAATTTTGTATGTATACATCTACTAAAACAAAAATTAAATAAATACAAATAACACTGGAGGGAAATACATAAACAGAACATCCCAAACATTTTCACTTGGGCATTTACTGATCAATACAAAAGAATTTAAAGATTTTACCTTAACCAATATTTATTATATGCATGAACTTAATAATTATGAACTATTTTCAAACTATGTGGACAAAAGTGTTGGGACGTCTGACCATTACACCAGCAGGTACTGGTCCTTCTTTGTAGCTCTAACAGCTTCCACTCTTCTTGAAAGACTTTCCACAAGATCTTTGAGTTTCTGTGGAAATTTGTGTCCGTTCATTCTGCAGCGTTTATGAGGTCAGACGGGCGGGGTGTCCAGAAAGGGCTGCTGTGGGTTCAGGTTTTTGTTCCAACCAAGCAGGAAACACACCAGATTCCACCTCTGATTCTTTATGGACCTGCACCCACAGCGGCACTTTCTGGGCAGGTTTGACACCCCTGTTGGACAAGAAGGTCTGGATCACTATCTCCGCTCCAGTTCATTCTGAAGGTGCTGGATGGGGTTGAGGTCAGGACTCTGTGTGGACCAGTCAAGTTCTTCCACACTGAACTCCTCCAGCA
>JBBMFX010579686.1:0-14136 GCA_037832545.1 Rhabdalestes septentrionalis | reverse complement strand
TCATAGGTTTGGTTCAGTCAGTATTAAAAATGCCATGACCAAGTTATAGGCTTGTGTTCAATAATAAATGGTAAAAACAATCTGCTTCTTGTAAGTCTGTATGTATGTGCGATTAAATGCGATTAATTAGATTAATGAATCACCACACCATGTAATTAATTAGACCAAAAATTTTAATCGCTTGAAAGCACTAACTTAAACATATAGTAAATTCTTTAATTTGGTTTAGTTTGCTGTGACATGGGCCCTACTGTAATACAATAGTAGAACAACAGTAGAGAATATGTCCGGCTATGGTATGAATAGAAAATATTTTTTAAATAGTTGTATGTCCCACATGACACGTAACATCTAAGCTTTTTTCTGTGCTTTAAAGGTTGAAGTGAGCAGCAGACTGAAAGAATACAATTGAGTTTATCTGGCATCATCACAGCACTTTGTACATGTGCGTCATTTACAATGTCCCTGCCACCTAGTTTGTCCCCATCATTTTTTCCAAGCCTTTATTAAGTTCTTATAAGTAAAAGTGAATAAAGTTATGTCTTTTTTATTTAAAAGAAAGTTACGGTGCTTTGTAACATTTCCCTCATTTCCCAAAACTCCTACGTCATAAACAAAGCAGTCACATTCCAGGGATGACTCTTTAGCCATGATGTAGAAAACCTAAAACTTGTTTTTGCTTCCTGTCTGCCTGCCTTTCTCTCTCTCCCTCTCTGCGTCTCTCTCTCTTGCTATTTCAAGAATTTTCCTCTATGTTTCTGATTCTGATTATGTGAACATTATGCTTTGTGTTTTGTGTACTATTTCAATACATCCATGAGAATAAAAAAAAGAAAAAAGAGAAACTCACAACTTAAGTTATAATTCTTAAAGCTTAAGGCATCACACACTTTTACAGTGAGGTAGTGGTGCCCTGAACATATCACATATATCAGTGTCACACTACACTTACTTCGACATGGGCAGGGCAGATATGAAGTTGATATCTTACAAGCATTATTTTTTGATCAAAAGCTCAGGTTTCTAAACTATATACTGACGCTATGGTCTTTATAACATCTACTGTGAATCTACTGTTTATGTTCAGCACTGAATATTATTAAAAAAAGAATGTGAAGACGACAAACAATGTAAGGCTAAGATAAATTCTCTTCAGTTCACTATTTAGTCCGCGTTTAAGTAGTTTACACTCTAAAGCACAACATTTTAGGGTTAGTGTGAAGCCATCTTTTATTTAACAGGCTTCAGAGAATACACTGAGCCTGTTATGAGAATCTGGGATTGTATAATCACATGTAAAAGTTAACCCACCCCCAGAGAAATTAATATGCTTTATTTTGCAAAAAGAAGCACATGTGTGGAAAACAACGAACAGGTGTGTACATATGTTAAATTCAGCACATGATTCGCTCCTTGTGTGCCACTATAAAATCAACAGAACATATCATTTGACTGAGGTCACCCACAAACAAATTGCATAAGACAGTTTATACAAGAACATCTGGAAACCTGCCATGTATACAATGGAACACACACACACACACACACAAACAAGCTCACTCACACTCACATTAACAGTAGTGGTAGTAGTAGTGACGAACCTTATCTAGGCCTTCATATCGGGCTTAAATATCAAAACACAGATAACACTGGAAAGAAATATTCATAATAATCTTAATTTCTGAAAACAACTTTGGTATTCACTTTTTTATTTCCAGAGTGGAATAAATAGAAGCAGGCTTAAGCTTGTAGAACGACTCCCACAATAAACAGTACCAGTGTAATTATGTTTTCATTATCATATATTTTTGTATGCGATATAATTTTACATTCAACAAAGAGCTCTCACACTACATTGCTGGCTTGCATGTTTCTTTATTGAAAATTGCTTTAGTTCATCTTTCGTTTGTCACCCTAATTTGCTACCACCGTATGACTGTAGGCTGCCTTACCTTTAGGTATGGCTTCAGAGGCAAGGAAAAAACTTCCTTAAGACCACAGCAGCAAGAATCAAAACTCAGAGTAGCAGTAATTCATACTGTCATCTTTTCAATATTTCTGTATTTTATTTAAAGTGCCAAACATTATGACCCAATTACTTAAATTTCAGTGGTAGCCTTTCCATTTGTACAAAGCACTGGTGTCAGACTGTGTTATCAGTGTGTAGACAGCACTGCCACACTAGTCAATACTTACACCATCAACTATTGCACAATTGTTGACAAAGGAATGCACTTCACATATGCTTGGATATTCCAGTTTGTCACTCACTACTGTTTTGCTGCCATTATTCGTTGCTTCTGGTACTGAACAAGCTTTTAGCAGCCTAGTTTTGGCAGCTGATATTTTATGGTCTAAAACACACAAAGCAAGGAAGAGATTTTTCAGTATCAATTTATTAAAGCCATGATTAGACAAACCAAAATTGTTGGAAGATCACAGCATCAGAATACCAGTAAAGTTTCACAGATACAAATCATGCTGAATAAACAGCAAGCAAATCTAGTCAGTATATCTGTGCTCAAAACACTAGCAGTATTGTAGTGCAACAGCCTGGGAGACACTTCACAGGAAGGTAAACTAGGTCAAAAATGGCCATGAGCTCTGACATATTACATGATTGGGAAAATTTTATTTTTACTGATACATCCATATTTGAGATTCATGGCAGAATCAGAAGACTTTTTGCCAGGAGAATGTCAAACACTTTTCTCAGACAAAATGATACCACTGTGAATCAAACCAATGGTGGGAAAGTTCAAGTCTGAAGGTGTTTAGCCCACTCTGGGGCATCTGTACAGAATCATTACCCCAGTACTCTCTGTTCAGCACAGTTTGTTAGCTCATCTTCAAACAAACGCAATACCTTGCTTTAACAGGTTAGTTGATAAATGTGTCTTTGAGTATTATCATGTTGGGGATCCTTGCACTCCACCCTGAAAATGAGCAGTACCACTACATACTTTAGAGACATGCTCCACCCTCCGGCTTGGATCTTTGTGGAAATGGATTCATGCTGCAGCATGAACAACTACCAAATGACTGAAAATGCAACATATTTTGAAGTATTAAATGTAAAGTATTACATTAAGGATTACAAATAAAGATTCGTCTTGTTATTTAGAGAATGAACACTCATTATGTATCACACTGATAACAAATAAGTGAGTTCACTAGTTTCAGTAACAGTTGACTAGTGTATAATTGTCACTGGCAGATTAAGAAATCAGTTATGATTAGCATACTATAATAAAGTGTGTCCCCATATTAAAAAAGAAATGTTCAAATGTAAGCCAATCTTCCCACACTTCGGACCAATGCTTGATTCACACTCATGGTATGACGCTGCACTTGTTGAATAAGAATATATTATGTAAGGTCATTTTTTTCCTGTTTATTTTCAGAAGCCCTATATTTCTCTGTATGGCATTTTGGCATGAAAAACACTGGAAACCCCTGATTTACATAAAATATTATATCACGATACTAGCACTAGTAAGTAAATGTAGGAATAAAATGGTTCTAAGTATTGAAACGTCTGATTATTAAAAGACCAAGCAAAAGTTTCTCTTAATGAAATTCAGTAAACAAAAGTTCTAGTGTTCTAAGTTTGCATACCAGTGATTGTCGTCAAAGAATGACATTTATGTTCCACAGCGTTAAATTGCCCAACCCTAGATTACAGGACTAGACTAGTGACGCATGTAAAGCCATGAATTTTAACTTTCATACATCACCGAATCACAAACCATCTTAAGGCACCCATGGTTTCGATGTTGAACGTGAAAATTCCATTTATTATTAAAGAATATTTAAAAACATAATCGGTATATATGATTTTAAAAACTGCTAAGAAAGATTGTTTGTGCACTATAAACTACCAAAAATGTATCCTCTGCTTTGTTTAATTTTACACATTCACATGACTGATTTTAAGTAATTCCTATAGGATAAAAAAAATTCTGTTTGACAGAGAGCAACCAATTTTTTGAAAACATTATTAATGATTCTGCTGAGTAAATAACTCTTCCTTCTCACTTAATTCAACCAGTGACTACTGCAAGATGGTGACCTACGAATTAAGGCAACCTTTTGAGTATTACAAGTTTACCCAAGCCCAATAATACACATTTGAACAGAATATTAGCTGCTGACAGTCACACCAATTTACAAACTGCATTAATGTACAGTAAACCTCTGCTCATTTGGTCTTTCGCAGATATCCTTCTTTAACTTTTTTTTTGCTTTTTTAGTGTTAATATATTATAAAAAAGTATTTTAGTGCTAAAGGATTAAGAAAAATATCATTTACTAAATTTGTAACATAAACATAAACAAATTCAGCTACATTTTCATATACTATATATTTTAAAGGAAATGTCTCTTTGTATGGTGAAATACCCCTGTACTCAGTGGTGGGAGGTTTGAAAAGAGCCAATCCAAGAACATTATTAATTTCTCCTTGTTGCTGCCTTATGATGCATCTCTGGAAGTTGCAGTCTGGACTTCCCGCATCAGAACAATTTCCCATGTGGAGCTATCATGAGTGTTCTCATGTTATACTTTTTGTTGTTCTTAAAGAACTGAATTTTAATAACTGTAAATTAAATTAACGTATAACTGTATTTACCATGCTTATACAAAAGAAAACACACTTGCATGAATTCCAGTACAGTACAGTATAGATTTTATTAAAATTAATTTAAAGGTTTTTTCCATCCATGTTGTCATGTTGGTGCAAGCAAGGGTGACTGTGAGAGAATTTCAACAAAAAGGAATGTTTCATCGAAACTGAGAACAAAATATGAGCTTGTGAGCTCCGATCTAAACAAGTTCACAAACTGAAATGGTGCTTTTATCCAATCAATGAAGTCTTTCCATTCACTGTTGGGCAGGGATTTAAGGGACACAATCAGCTGAGCAACTAAGTCGGTGGAACTGAAGTTCACAGAGGAGTGAGTGAGGGTTGTTGATGGGTGACCGCATGCCTGCCGTTCTGGACCGGCCGGCTTTTCCTTCACACACATGGGTGGCTCAACGTGAACAACTAACCACAAACTCAAACTACTGAAACTTAAACAAGACAGACTTAGGAACACACGTAAGAGAGCTAAGCCCATTACCTAGTGCCCATCAATCTTAAACAGTTGAGCTGCACGGCACCGGGCTCAGAACTGAACACGCCCTGATCTCATTTCTGACGAGACGGGACTTGTGTACTAGTACTGTGTTGACGGAGGCCGCTAAGGGTGTGACCCAGACATGACACATGTTGGTCTGTGTTGCGAGTGTGTTGTGTTGTATGTTGCACCTACAGTCCAGGATGAAAAATGTTGTCTCATGGTGTACTAAATGTATATTACTGTGATGACATTAAAGCTCTACCTGCTTACTTGACTTGAAAATGTATCTATATTTACCTGTTTACTGCCTGGGACATCATTAATAGAAAATTGTATATAATTCAACCTATGTTAAATACTTAGCATTGATTTTTCTTCTAACTACTGCTAGAAATAGGGGCCTGATAGGTGCCATTTTAACAAGCTAATCAGGGTTTTTCATTTCACTTATCAGTGGTTTATATGGCTAATGAAGGTGTGTATTAATTTATAGTGATAAAAATAGTAAATTTAGTGTATCCAATCCAGCAGAGTACCCTATGTGAATTTAGAGACCTCTGACTTGAAGTTTCTTGATGGCAAGGTGCATCAGTGATGTAACTGTATCAAAGACCATGGCCAAAAGATGACCCCTCACTGGACTCAACTATTCACTGAGTGATGACTTCACCTGGACTGCACCCATCTAGACAGAAAGCATTCTACACAATCATTCCTCAGCATCTGATAGGACAGCGGATAATGCTGGACCTCCCTCTGGAACTGGATTCTGGACTTCCTGACTGGGAGACCTCAGTCAGTTAGGATCGGTAGCAAACACCTCTCTAAGCCCACCAGAGATGTTTGCTCAGCATCAAGGCTTGGTATGAGAAGTGGAATGTCTCAGGCCACATACAGAGGGCAGCCAGTAAAATCTCAACGGTCTCTCTCTCCTCACGGCCATTGACATCTAAACCACACACTGCATCCAACAACCCACCAGCACTGTGGATGAATCCTGTCCCAGAACTGTATTTCCCACACACTCCTGAAATAGCTACTTCCTTCTTCTGAACACACACCCATTGACACAAATTAGAATCACGACATCCCCCAAATATCACCATATCATTTGTAAAAATACTTTTTTATCCTGTCGCTATATGCTCAGAATTTTTGCATAATTTTCTACTCCTGCTTGACTTGTCTTGACCATGAACTCTGGACAGTCTCCATGCACCTTAAAACATATTGTTTCTCATTTCTAGGTACATCACAATGACCTCACAATAACTTCCACTGTCAGATTGTTTATTGACTAAGACACAGGCAAATTCAAATTCACAGGCAAATTCATATTTCATACGTGTGTACTCAAAACAAACAAATTCCACCTACACACTGGTGTGCTTTTCAGACCTTTAAAAAGTTATCAGACTTTAAAATGGTTACTCTGCATGGTTTTATATGAAACTCTAATGCCGCTTTGGCATCTCTTGTGATACCTCTTTGAAAAGAGTTTACATAAAACATGCTCAGCCAATTCAGGGGTTTTCTAGTTTGAAAAGAAATCTTATTTGAGGGACATTTTCCAAAGAGTACAACACCTCTATTTTCCTCATTCTATGACTGTCTATCATGTAAAATTCCCTTCATCGGATGAGTGCCAAAAGCAGACCACTGTAAAAGCTTGAATTCAAAATTAAACTATAGCAGCAAGCAGAGAGCATATTGAAGAACTACTTTGTGTGATACAAGCTAGGCTGTTGTTAAACAGTCTTTACACGTAGTGATTATCAAGGAATTTCTCTTGAAAAGATCACATGAAAGTACTTAATTAACTCTGCCAATGAAGCATGCGGATCAGGAAACATGAAGTCGTGACCGTAAAGAACACGGAAAAATGCCTGGTGAACTGGTCGATCATGTGAAAAAACTAATATGATCGTGCAAAAACAGCACTTGTTTACTAGCTAAGTCAGTAAATACTTTGACAACTTTGACATTACATAATATATGCTGAGTGGAAAGAGTTCTATATAGTACCAGCAAGCTTCTTTGAAATGTAAGAATGTTTTTGGTTGTATAAAAAAGCATTTTTCAAAATGAAAACTAAACAATAGCCTTTTCAGTCAAGGCTAAGAATCATTGTTATATAGACATTTTGACCAGCTTGGCTCCAAAAATAACCAATGCCTTTATTAAAGAGCTGCTTCAAAACTCTTTTAAGGATGAAAAATAGTCCTAAAAATGGTCACTTAAAGAAAAAACACTTAGGGTTCCATAACAGACCTGTAATAACTCTTTGAAGTTCCATTCTAAATTGTGTGTGTGAAACACTTTTAAGCTTGTTGCAGAGTCTTAAGCAAGGAGCCACCTCAGACCCTTTAATTCAAGGGTATAAAAGAGAATTGTGAGAAAGCAAGTCAACGTGAACATACGTAAGAATTGTTTGCTTAAACCGCTGCTCAATAAAGACATGGCAGGTCAAAACGTGTTTTGTTTTAGAAGGCATGACTTAGATCTTTTTGGAAGCAATTCATACATAAATCCAGACACTACATAATCAGATATTTTCTTCCTGCTGCATGTTACATTACATTACAATAATTTGTCAACAATATGAGGACTAGAACAATTAATAGAACAATTTCAGGGCTGTCTATACCCCTTGACTCATAACAAAGGTGTCACACCCCTTTGTTACTGCTCATGGAATTACATAGACAGACACACCTTTCTCATCCTTCCTCAGCTTTTTCAGTTTAGCCCCAAACTTGAATGATTACATTGCTTGTAAGTCACACTACCACTTGTTCATCATGCATCTAATGCATGCTGAAGGAGTGTTTGGCATGAACAAGAAAAACTCCCCACACATCTAGCACATGTCCAGATCACTCACTCACTCAATCACTTTCTGAAACCTCTCAGTGCTCACTAGGGTGGCAGGTACATGGAGCCTATCCCCGGGTCACTAGGCGGGGTTACATTTTTTGCACTTTTTTCTATGCAGTTGTATGCATACCTGTTGGGTGAATTGCATGAATACTTTTAACTTTGTTGAGAAACAGCTCTGCCCAAACAAAATAATGCTTGCATGGAAAATGATGGTTTCAGTTAGTGCCTAGGTTTCAGGAAGTCTATAGCACAGCACAGCATTCCAGCAATGTCTAGTTTTTTAAGCCCCTATAATTCATTTCAATTGTACATTATTAATTTAGATTTATTTAGTTGCAGCCTCCACCATTACAACATATATTTTATATATATATAAATGACAAAAATAAATGACAAAAATATAGTGGCATATAGTGAAATATAGTGTGTAGTGAGGAATACTTTCCCTGTTTATTCTGATTTGGAAAAGGACATTTTAGTACGGCATTTTTCTGCAACATTTATTTCAAAACAAAATATTATATAAAAGGTTCCCTAGGACAATCCACATTTTATGTTTTATTTTTTCACAGCAAAAGCTTGAATTCATAATTAAACTATAGCAAAGTATAAAGCAGAGAGCATATTGAAGAACTACTTTGTGTGATACTGTCACGGATCGCTCCGCAAAGGAACAGGGGAGACGCGCTCAGAGTTAGAGTGGGTTTTTTAATAAAGGAAAGGGTAACACAGGAAACCAAACAAACACAGAAACGGCAAGGCTGGTACTCCTCAAACGAACAACCAAACAAAACCTAGGACTCTCTGAGTCGGCCCAGGTCCGCTTTGGCGTGGACCTGCACCAACTCTAGTTCAAAACATGAGGAGCACCAGCCTGCAAAGAGAGAGAGAGATAAACCATGAGTAACCTGACACAAAAGATACAAGACCAAAACTGACTCCCTGAGGACGGGATCAGCTGGGGGTTATATTGGCCAGGGGATCCGGGACAGGTGAGGCTCCATGGAATGAGTAACAGGTGGATCAAATGAACTGGGCGCGACACAAACCAGGGGAGCCACCCTAAGTGGGAACTAAGGGGATTAAGTGGACTTTGTAGGGTGAACTTAAGTATAGGGACGTCAGTACACAGGGGAAAGGGAGCGGGGCCGACCGACCGAGGATGAGACGGTCGTCACAGATACAAGCTGGGCTGTTGTTACACAATCTTTACACATTTCAGTAAAGCATTTTTCTGTAAAATTGTTTTCAAAACAAAATAATATATAAAATGTTTCCTAGGACAATCCACGTTTTATGTTTTATTTTTCACACAGAAAATAAACATGACATGACCAGGAGATCCTAAAACCTAATAAGACAATGATAGTTATATTGGAAAAAATAGCTTAATATTTTAATTGTGTGGTTTAATGCACCTGATCTTCATTTATTTAAAATAAACAAGGAAATACATATCTCAAGAAAACCACCTGAAAAGTTTCAGCAGGGTGTGGTTCAGATCACCAAGTCCAGTTCTGTACTTTCCCAACAGAGTTTCATGTGACACCTAATGGTTTAAATCAGAGTGTGTTCCATAAGTATGTGGATCACAAAGTGTATGTGTGTGTGTGTGTGTGTGTGTGTGTGTGTGTGTGCTGTTTATTATTGTAATCACTTCAGTCATTAAAAACATTTAAGATACAGTGAAACCACACAGAATAGCATTGTGAACCCTGTCTGCCAACCCTCCCTCTAAACACACACACAGAATCACATCCCATTTTAGTCAAATCTTCTCCATGAGATGGGAGCGTGATCTCAGATCTGAGCTTACATAAAAATATTTTTTATTCTTCGAGGGAGGCCAACTTCAAAACTTTTCTTTGATAGGCTTAGCTTCCATACTTGAATCTGTAGTGATGTCCCTGCAATGTATAGTATTTATTCTTTTACTGTTTATTGTGATGTGAAAAAACGAGTTTAGTATGGCATTTTTCTGCAAAATTTACTTCCCTGTTTCTGTTTTTAAACACACGGGGTTGAAATATAGAAGACCACATTTTATTTTTCACAAATAAAATCAACATGACATGACCATGACAGCATAACCCCTACTAAGACAACGATAGCTATATTTTTTATAAATTGCGTAATATTTTAGTTGTGTGGCTTAATTCACCTGATCTTCCTTTATTTACAATCCAAGAGAAAACACATACACGCGCGCACACAAACCCATAAACATCTCCTAGTTTATGATTCTGGACATTGTAAGTAAAAGGTATTTTTAGGAAAATCGCCAGAACGATTTCAGCAGGTTGTGGTTCAGAGCACCTTTCTCGTCCTGTGCTGTACGTCCCCAACAGGGCTTCGCGTGAGACCTAGCGGTTGAAATCATGGTGTCTACACTATGTGGTTTAAAAAGTGTGTGTGTGTGTGTGTGTGTGTGTGTGTGTGTGTGTGCTTGCTGTCGCGTTTATTATTATTATCACTACATAGTCATTAAAAAGCACTTATGATGAAGTGAAACCGTACAGAATATAGCCATAGACTGCAAAAACACAGAACTGAGAGATTCAAATGGCATGTGATTCAGGACTTCTACATTAGATGGCGCCATAATCTCATTTATGCTATTTTAGCTCATACACTAAAATAATATAGAGAACATCACGTGTGCAGGAATGGGCTTATAAATAATATAGTAATATATTATTTATATCCTTTTAACTTTCTGTACGTACATAATATATTTTACATAAATATTTCAGGAAATTACACAGAGTGTCTATGAAAAGAAGAAAACTGTGTTATGAAAAGAAAAAAAGTATTTTATTAAACCTGTTCAATAAGAACGTTTAAGGGGTAGCCAACCTAGGAATATTATTATTGAATGTAAATTATAGGGCTGTATATATTCTATAAAATAAATAACCTAATGTAAATAAGCTAATCATCTTAAAACTTCAGAAGCTGATTGAACTCATATTGAATCACAATCATGCGTTTTACACTATTAATGTAACATTCCCTGTCGGTGGCCGTTAGAGGCCGCCATTGTTTAAGTTTACATGTAGGGATTTTATTTTGACAAGGGAGTGAGTTTTCCCCGTTGGCTTGTCAGTAAAGGTCCGCAGCTGGTCAGGGATTTAGTAATAAATTGGGTTAGACTTTGTTGTTTTCCGTTTGTGTTTAAGTTCGTTTTATTTTTAATGTACATTTTGTATTTACATTAGTAATTTATACAATGTGTTACAAATACGCTTAAATTAATGATCTATATGATCTAGCAGTGGTCTAGAAAATTAAATTTCAGCGTGTGTGTAACCCCTAGGTCTACAAGCTCTGCCGACTTAGACGTGTCTGATCTCCACTGACCCTCTTGCCTATTCATTGAAATACACCTCAACAGAATCAATCTCAGTGGTATTAGTAAAACAAAGCTTACTGTTAGTGAGTAATACATTCAAAATATGAAGACAGCTGGATTACTTACATTTTTAGGGTATAACATTGCAGATTTAACCAATTAGCTTAAATTCTCCCTTAAAGTGCTTATCAGTGCAATGAGACAATGTGTACCTTTTAGAGAAAGTGAGTGATAGAGAGAGACCTTTGTGAAAAATACTTTTGAGGGTGTGTAATGAAACATTCAGTTACTATTCTACATTAATTTATCTTCATTCTTACATTCTTTTATACAATATTATTGAAATTTGATAGTTTTTTCTTCTACATTTAAAAAATGATACAAAGAAGAAAATAATATACATACAAATTAATGCCAGTTATTGCTTTTAGAGGTTTAAAATAAGAAATAAAAAAACTTCTTGCAACACTGGGACAGCATTTTGGTCTGTTACTCATGGGGAAAATCTCGCTTCACTTCCCTAAATTTTACAAGTGTCCTGCTGATGGACTTACAGTCTCAAACCTTCCATAATTAATGAGATTTAAATCCGGTGTTTGGCTCAGCCATATATCTGACTTCATCTTTTTAGAATTCAGTCTTGAGTTAGGGTTAGGCTTAGGGTTGGGGTTAGGTTTGTTTTGACTGTTGTTTTCTTGTTAAAATATTGATCTTCTTTTCAGATTCAGTTTTTTGACTGATGAGATTTTTCTCTGATGTGTCCCAGTCATTCACTGTATTCATGTTTTTAATGTAATGAAATGCCCCAATATCATTTGCAGAGAAACATTTCTGTATCATGATGCTTCTATCTTCATACTTCACTGGGGGCATTTTGTTCTTGGGATCATACATGCAACATTGCTAGCTTTCTAGGTAATTGTCTTTTCGCATAGCTTCTGCTATTTAGGAAGCTTCTTCCTGAATATATATATATATATATATATATACACACACACAAATAAGGGAAATAAACACCCTTCCTGGAGAATTCAGAATTTTAACTTATTTAACACACCTGATTTAGCTCATCGACTAACCACAAAGTTTGACATGAGTTGACATCAGTGTGTATTTTTTAAGAAGGAAAACACTAATTTCTGAAGGGCTGCGGACCACCCAAATAACTTGTCTCCTGAGCTATTTAGGCAAGTGATCTACCGACACTAAATTCCAAGTTAATTATGACATTTTCAATGAGAATCTCCACAGATACAACCTTGAGTTGGGCAGAGCAAGAAGATCTTATTTCTCTAATATCATTAACAGCAAGGACTCTCTTTGCCACATTAGAGGGTTTAACAAATCCCCAGGTGCAGTTACCTTCAGATTACCTCTCAGTTTCTAAATGCAATGAATTTGCAACTTTTTAAAACCCCAAAATATAAAATATTAGACATAACCTTGGACATAAACACTCTAGTAACTTTATGTTAACCCAGAGCAATACCGTTCCCACACAACCCTCCTCATTCGCCACACACTGCTCCCCACACACTGCTCCCTGGTACCGTCTCCACACACTGCTACTCAGCGGTGCAGAATTCATGGGTGCCCGCTGCTTCGCTTAGTGAATGGGTTTAAATGCAGAGGAGGAATTTCATCCTGTTCACACTGTTTGCAGTGGTGTGTACAAATCCAAATATGAATCATTTTCCCTTTTAACCAATAAAAATACAGATACAAATAGCGGCCGCTCTGCACATCCCTAATATATATATATTAGGGCTGGGAATTTAACGCGTTAATTAGATTAATTAATCACAGAAAAAAATGATGCGTTAATATTTTTTACGCAATTAATGCTTTAAGCCCAGCCTCTAGTTGGCAGGCATGTAGAACTTCAATTCAAGACCAAACATATGTCATCTTCCTGTTCAAAGTTTCGAGTAAGCAGCGTGCAAGGTGGCTTGTGAGATTTGTAAGAAGAAAACAACTAAAATGGCTAATAAAAAGTTGTCCCATGATGTCTTGTGAATGTTTTTTTGCTGATTCTGATTCTGAAGGGGAATATTTGCCTTTTGGAAAAGATGGTCGTGCGTCTGCCGGTTCAAAGTCAGAGTGAGGCAACAGGGATCACGAAGCACAAACACACGTTTATTTCAAGCCAATCAGGAAAGTGTGTGGCAGTGGTGAACCTGCTCGAAGAATCTGTAGGAGAGGTGATGGACGAGCTAGAGGCGGCAGGAGAGGGGAAAATTGGGCTGGAAGTAGCCGTAGCCGTAGCATTAGCTTCTCCATCCAGACCTCCAGATGAGTGGAGGGCTGGAAATAGCGATGATAATGGTGGCTGGGTTTATTTGAGAAACGAGGAAATATATCAAAACTTGCAACTATCATATACAGTAACCTAATTCATAGGTTTGGTTCAATCAGTGATACAAATTTCATGACCATTGTATTCTGAGTTACTGGCTTGTATTCAATAATAAATGGTAAAAAAAAAAAAAGTAATTAATTAGATCAAAAATTTGAATCGCTTGACAGCACTAATATATATATTAGGGATGTCCCCTAGGCAACCCAGCCATTTACCCAGGCAACCCAGCCGAAAATGAGTCAGCTCATGCTGCAGGAGAGTTTGAAGAGGATAGAAAAAATGCCTTGTGACGGCACAAAGGCGCAGGACATCACCAAGAATGCATAAATGATCGCAATGTGTGACTCGCCTTAGTATAGTATATAGAAGTATCGGATTGGGACTTGGTCAAAATCAAATGACTCGGACTCAGACTCGAGCAT
>JBBMFX010579651.1:0-14140 GCA_037832545.1 Rhabdalestes septentrionalis | reverse complement strand
GTGTGTGCGTGTTTGTGTGTGTGATAGGGAGAGGGAGAGAGAGTGAGTGGGTGTGTGTGTGTGTGTGTGTGTGTGTGTGTGTGTATGTGTGTGTGTGTGTGTGTGTGTGTGTGTTCACCTTGATGAAAGCGTATCCTGCTCCATTGTCAGTGATGGTCAGGCCGAGGGCGTCCTCTGTTTTGGTGACCTCCACTTCTTTGGTCTCTCCTCGGACGTGGGCGAAGATGAAGTCCTCCAGGCCGATCTGCCCCCCCAGCAGCTTCTGCATGTCCACCTTATGGGAGTTCAGTGTGCAGAAGAGGATCTGAGGAGACAGGAAGATGCATTAAAGCGGGACCCTCAGCGGATGAACGTGTTTCAGGTACTTAGTCCAGTTTCACGTACAGTGTTTGATTAAATCAAATTCAATTACATTCAAAATGAGGCGGGTTGGTTTATTTCCAGGGGTTAAGTAATGTAGGGGTAAGCACATTCTGAGTGCTCTGTTTTTTAGTGCGTTGAGCCATAGTTGTGTGTAAGTGTATAAGGCAAATATTCACCAAGCAGTTTGAATGATTTAGAACCTGATTTTAAAAATCCACAGGAACACATGAAAATATTGCTTGGCAACATGAATTAATTATTAGATTTTGCATTTCCTTCCAGGCTCTAGAAGAGTTGGAACACAATATTTGTCATCCAGTCACATTCTACAGAAGGGACCGTTCCGTGGACTGACCAGCAGAGGCCAGTGGGAGCCTTCAGGGCGGGTTAGAACTTGCGGCACCTGCACCTCCAGAAGTTAATAATCAAGTTTTATTACACCTGTAATAAAGCTGGTGTGAGTTTTATCAAAAGCTACAAAGTCATAAATCAAGTTTTACACTCTTCTGCCAGTATTTAATATATGGTATAAAGGAGCATGTGATAAGATTTAATTGCATATAACACAGTAAACCTATCAATAACTGATAATTGTTTTGTAATTGTTTGTGATGTTTAATTCATATTATTTTATTTACATATTTACAACAGAATTATAATTCTATCTTAATTATAACCCCAATTTTAAACATTTAAACACTTTAGATCACGATTTTTGAAAGCGTAAGACCGGTATGAGCCTTAATATTTACTTAATATTGAACATTTACATAAGGTTTATGGTTATATATAACAGGATTATAATTCTATCTTAATTATTATTACAATTCTAGATCTTTCTACACATAAGATTATGGGTTTTGAAAGCATAATACCAGTATGAGCCTTCATATCTACTTATTATTTAAATTTATTGGTTTATTGTTACATATAAGAGAATTATAATTCGATCTTAATTTTAATTACAATTCTAGATATTTATGCACATTAGATTAGGAATTTGTAAGCTTAAGACCAGTATGAACCTTAATATTTACTTAATATTAAAATGTTCATAATGTTTGTAGTACTATATATAAATATTAATCTTAAATTTATTTACAATTCTAGATTGTTATAGACCCTGTCTTCACTTTGGTCCCTGTAGGAGTGATTTGGGCCTGAATGGGAGCAGTCGGAACTGCAGGAGATAAACAGTAACCTTAACTCAAGGCCAGAGAACTGCAGATAAGAGATCTGCTCAAGGGTGAAATCTACAACTTGTTCTTTTATTGTGTTTTTTGTGAAGTCAAAGGGTTTATTACATAAGCACATTTCTTTGAAAATGTATTTCTATCAGTTAAGCCTGTGTTGGTGGTGAATCAGATGTTTTTACCAAAAGAGAATAGAAACTAATTTCATTTACTTCGTTTCATCAGTCAGTTTTGATGAATTTGCATTCTTTCAAAATATATATTCTTTAATATAAGGTAGAAATATGGTTTCTGTTTGTAAAGACAAACAGTGACCTACATATGAATCATTGATTCCAGTATACTGGTGGTGCTGAATGCTGAGCGGTTGTGTCTTTAGACATTTTGCAGCCTGTCAGTAAAGCATTTGTACACATTTCTTTAATTTAATCTCCTCAATATGACAAAGATTAGGCTTGTAATAGCACAGTACTTTTGTACCAAAAGAAATGAAGGGTCAGCCATGTTATACGTGTGAACTGCACTCTTGTGAATGGGCCTGTTTTTCTGCAGGCCTTTTACAAATTACCCTTATAGCCCACCCAGCATGCAGCAGAATGTAGTCTTTATGAGACTAGACACTTTTCTGACCATAAATAGAAATCTGTCTGCACTGTGAAAACCTCAGAGAGAGAAAAAAGAAGGAAAATACAGTAATTGACAGGAAAAACCTTCATACGGACACATTATCAGTCAGTGACCTCTATGTGACCTTGCCAGAAGGTGTCCTGTTTGTGCAGCTGTTTCATTCCTGTGACAATGACGTCCTCCTCTCAACATAATAAACCCGACCCTGTATCTGACACTAGTTATCGTATATCATCTTACAACAACAATCCCTCCATTTTATAATAATAATACATTTTATTTATCGGCGGCTTTCTAGCACACAAGGACAAGGAGTATTTTATGTGAGGATAAAACATTTTTGACCATGAAAGACTAGTTTCAGATCATTTTCTATTCTCCAACATTGTATTCCATTCTATTTTCTTCATGTTGGAATCTACAGGTGGGCAATATGGCAATGTGACTGTGTCACAGTGTGGTTTTCAAACATATCGTAAATATCATCAGCACTGAACTACTTCTTGTTTTATTACACACTGAGTACACAATGCAGTGTGTCATACTCTGAATAAACCAGAGTTGACATTATTTTATTTTTTTATATTCTGTGTGATGGCGGGATAGAGAGGACCACCCTACCGCCCCAGAGACAGGGAACACAAATTCAACCTTTAAAACTTAAAAGGTTAATAGATCTCCACATGATGCAATATATCCTGATAGATCTTTCAAATTGACAATGAGCCTTTATATTATGTGGGGCTTCTTCACACTCACGCTTCTCTTTCTTTAGACAGCGGATCTTTTATGCTTGCAGAATATTGTTGAGAATATAAATTCCTGTTTCATCCTGTAATAAGAAAAGCTGAAACATGCTCTACATTAAATTCACTAAAATAAATGCAATCACCTCATTGACCAGTGAATTGATAATCAATCAGCAAATGTCTGTCCTGTGACCTCTTTGACCCCCCCTGACCTTTTCTGATTGCAATTGGTCCACTCCTGTGTAAACGAAATCTTCCTTTTGGATCAAACACTGAACCTGATATGATCAGACCAACAGAGTTTATAGCTCTATTTATCTCTTATCAGAGCATAGAGCCCCCAGCTGCTTCTCATGACTGTTATGAGGTTGAAAATGTGGCTTTAAACTCAGAAAAGCACCTTTAACTTTTCGCACTGAACCCCAGACTGTAGCCTTAAATTAAGTTGTATTCTTCTCTTAAATGGGAACACGTTTTGCAATGTTCACTCTAATAAAGGGGTTTTCAGGATAGGCAGTGGTTATACATACAGTTATGACTGAACCAAATGCTTAAATGGGTGTAAAACTGTAATTCATATGTGATAATATCATAATAAATGTGATATCAAGAGGTCCAAGCAAGATTAGGAAATGTGACTCTTTGCAGAACTTTGTGGGGAAGCTGTGGTGTCAAGTTCCGGTGAAAATTTTATGTTGCACCAGAAGGTGTTCTGTTTTTTTTTTTTTTTTCTTTATGTAAAAGCATGACAGCTCAAATAACTACTTAGTCTGCTTAAATGGTTCTTTTCTATGATGAAAAACCTCTTGTAAAAAAATTTTTTGAGAAAACATTTTACAAAATGCACATAGAGTGTTTTTTTGCTCGAACCGTACTTAATTCATTAAATAAGTTTAAACACTCTCCAACCTTTTGTATAATCATGCTCAAAACCTTTGAAGAATCATATGTTCAATGATTATGTGAGGAACACAAACTGGTTCTTTTTGTTCTTCTTCAAGTAGATGCTTCAGGAGTTTTGTGGCCAAAATAGAGACACAGAGGAGCTTCTGTCCTCAAAGCAGCAGACTCTTAACCAGAACAAGACACACAACTTTAACTGCTCATAATAACACAACCTGAACTCTCTACCTCTACCTCACCTGCCTCTCTACCTCACTGTATCTCACCTATCCTCTACATCACTGTAACTGACCTACTCCTCTACAACACTGTGCCTCACCTGCCTTAATACCTAACTTTACCTCACCTGCATCTCTACCTCACTGTACCTCACCTACTCCTCTACCTCACGGTATCTCACCTGTCTCTCAACCTCACTGTACCTCACCTGCCTCTCTACTTCACTGTACCTCACCTGCCTCTCTGCCTCACTGTACCTCACCTGCCTCTCTACCTCACTGTACCTCACCTGCCTCTCTACCTCACTGTACCTAACCTGCCTCTCTACCTAACTGTATCTCACCTGCTGTCTATCATTTATGTCTGTACATCAACCAGTAAACCAGCGCACTGCAATTTACAGTACAAATAGTCTGTTACATTTCACACACTGTACAGATCTTTCTTCTGTTTGTAATGTTTGTAATATTTATTTTATTCTAATAGCCTTAGATTAGCCATTCCGAATTTCTTGTCCAATTAAGACGTTTTGGTAACCTTGCTGTAGATTAATTCAGGGACTCATTTCACTACATGTTGTACTAATTAATCTATGTATGTGACAATTTATGACCCATGACACTGCAGCACAGCTCTCTTGTTCTTCAGGAACATTCCTACCTCTGATGGTGAAATGCTGAAGACCTCTGCAATCTTGGCGTACAGTTCCTTTACATTGGTGAAGCCATGGATGCGACCGGTGGGGCTTCCATGAGCCAGTTGTGTGTGAAAGACCAGTCTGGGCCTGGGGCATGCCGGCAGTCCAGGAGGAGGCGAAGGAGGCAGTGGTGGAGCTGAAGGAGTCATGCGATTGTCCTCCTCTCCTGTGGAGCTTTTGGATTCCTGCGTTTGTGGGCTCATGTCCTCTCCGTTCGGCATCTGCGCTTGCTTGTGCTTCGTTCCCTTCTGCGTGCCGGACAGAAACACAGCCATCCCACGCTGTCCCGCCTGCTGAATTAGTGATGAGGGTAACCAGGTAACGGTGAGCAGGATGAGTGAGGTTGGCTTTGCTGAATTGAAACCCAACGCCACTGTAGCTGAGGATCACATTATCGTCATTGGAGAACTCAAAGCACTCCCCAAGCCAGCGAGGAACCTGAAGAATAACGACTCGGCCACCCATGATGCCCATCTGGCAGAAGAGAAGGCCATCACGCCTATGAGAACGTTCTGGATCTTTGGTTTGGAGAGGTGAGGCCCTCACGTAGAATATCAGAAACATAATGGAAATTTTTACAGGGCTCACATAATGCAAAAAGAAGGAGTTAAGACAGACTTACAGTTTAGGATGACAAAATAAAGGTGCCAGAAAGGGTTCTTTGGAGGGATTCCACAGAGAAACTACATTTGCTTCCCTAAAGAACCTTTCAGAGGATAGTTCTGTAATGCATGAATAGTTCAAAGCATGGCTCTTTAAAAGTCCTTCAAAGATATGCAAAATGAAAAACTTCTCAACAGCTTGTGTCATCACTGAGGTTCCCTTCAGTAAGGTACCATCTCCACACACTGCTCCCCAGGATCCCCTCACTAGTGGCAGCCCCCTGCTTCACTTGGTGAATGGGTTAAATGCAGATGAAGAATTTCACATTGTTCACATAGTGTGCTGTACTGTGTTGTGTTCACGCATGACTATAATGAGCCACTTTACTTTACTTAAATACCAGAGAGAACCCAAAAAATATGTAGGTCATGAGCTTCTCAGGACTGAAAAACAACATATGAAGCTGTTACAAACCCTAGTGGGGAGTTGGGAATGGCAGTGTTGGGGTACTCACTTCGCTATAAGTGCCAACAAGGGATTGGTTATAAGGTGGTTGGGACACACTTGATTTAAACTTAGAGCTGAATCATTTCCACTTGATTTTAAAGAGCCCATATGCTATATTTTGGGGGGGTTCTGTCAAGTTTACTTAAGAAATTGTGATATTTTATCAAGTCAAATTAAGTTATTATGGCTCTTTTTTGTGACAATGGCAATCAAGTGAATAATGCTGTAAAGGTTAAAGGTTTTTTTTTTTTACACTTTTACAAATCTGCTTCTGGAAAATCCAGGTCCAAATCAGAGGTGATGATGGAAAGGTTAATCAAGGAAAACCCTGGGAGGAATTAAGACTCCTCTGGTCACTCTGGACGGCAAAGCAGGAGTTTTAGGAACAAAACACACCTCCTCTTAATAGCTGTTCTCTCCATCCCTTTAAGGCTAATGAATGTAAATGACCTTATGTATTCAGCATGAATTGGTGGGGCTAAGTTGCTTACTAATTAGTTGCAAGCAATTGAGTATAAAGTCTATATAAATGCACACATACATACACAAAATATAATTGAATTCTTATTGAGTGTGTAACATCACTGATCATTTTTCGCATAAAGCTACCAGTATTTTAGACAAGTTGATTAAACATACAAAGACATTTTACAAGTCATGACATTCTGAGAGATCAGAAACAGCAAATGTTTAATGTTCTTTTCCCACACAAATTAATAGAAATTAATTAAATGCCTTAAAATCTGAAGGAAAATGCCATATCTGTGTGTGTGTGTATGTATGCGGAGTTTTACTTTGAAAAGCTGTTTTTGCAGTTAAATGTCCACAGATTACCCACACAGACTGGAGAGTGAATGATATTATAAATAATTTAAAGTTTTGTTTACATTTTTTCCACATTTTATCAGTAGAGTCGTACCTAAAAAAGACCAAAGTGCTACACAAAGCTGACAGTTACAGCCACAAGATCTGACAATGGACCTGGACGTTGCAATTAAAAGTAAAAACAGGACGCCTCACCAGACAGTGGCAAACAAAGCCAGATGACTCAATGACATACAATTAAATTACAACAGTTTAATAAACAAGTAGAAAAATAGGCTTAGTGAGGTAAGACTAGTATAGAACGGTTGCGTAACTTAAAGCACATGACAGCCATAATATCTGCAAATGAAACCTTACAACCTATTAAAGTACTGCTTAAGAATCGGTGTCTTATAGCATAACAGTGACACCTGAGGTAATGAGGTAAACCAGGAACAAACACAGTGGCTGAAAATCCCAACAGGTAAACCATCAACAAAATTATTCTGAGAAGCAACTGTGTGCTGATACTTCTACATAGTTTAGACTTATTGGTTTATTCATGCAATTATATTATAATACATTAAATAATTGTTAAATCAAATTATGTAAGTCAATGTTCACAACAAGAAAAAAAAGTAAACAATTATGTTTTTTTATTGGTTAATTTAAGAATAGAAAAAAGAATTCACAGACAAAACTCCCGCAAAGACAGAATAAACCAGCTGATTGAACCACCACTGTGAAAGACCTGACCTTTAGAATGGATAGGTGGATGTATGGATGGATGGATGGATGGATAGATGGATGGATATTGGGTTCCGATATACAGTCCTGGGAGTCTCAAAGTCTTGGGAACCTGAGAAAAGTCTACTTAAAATCTGTTTACCACTGAGCAGTAGGGTTACTAAAACACCAAAATAACAACAAACTCAAAAAACATTAATACAGTAAATAGTGGTTTATGTTTGGCAATGGGTCTCATTACTATTTCCAGATCTCTTTCCTCATGCAGTAATACTTTCCTCATAACCAAATACCTGGATACTAGGGCTGTAATGATATACGATACAAATTAGAAATCACGACACTCACATTCACGAACCCGTGTCGTGGTGTGAGGTGGGTGAATCACGACACGGACACAACCCTTCCAACTCTTTCCCGTATACAGTTCCCGCCTAGAAACATAAGTTTTTCGCCATAATAGGAGGATTGTCATGTCAATTTCTTTTCTTTAACCAATAGCTGGGGGTCAACGCAGGCAACACCAAATGGCGGACCGCGGTTCGGATCCGGACCGAGTGATTGCTCTGTCCGGACCCATGACCAGTCTGGTAAATTCACGAGATTAAGTCATTTTCATGGGCCGTTATTTTGGACGGTCGTGGCTGTTGACAGCGGGTGCTGCAACTCCAGTTAATACGACAATAGCTTCACTCGATAGTTTACTAGTGATGGAAAGCTCAGCTTATATCAGAGAGCCATCTCTTCTGGCACGGCTCCCAAAGACTAGCCGGTTATTTCGGCTCCCAAAGGGCTCTTACTTTATTAAATTCTGTAGAAGTGTTCCGCAGGTCGGCTTTTTTAAACACCGCCTCAAACCGACCCGTCAGGAGATCCAACCCCCGGCCCAACCTGCAAAACTACGCATAGATAATGACCCAAGACCCGACCCGACCCGACCCGAGGAAAAAAAACAATTTACAACACGTTTTGATGGAGAATGGAATGCGTTTTTTAACTTACATTTATTTGCCTTGGACTACTTTTATTTATGGTAAAATTATTTATTTTGTACATTTTCTGTATTGGAAATGAACAATACATTTTGTGTAAACCATATGAAAACGTGGACATAGGGGAAGGCTATAAGACACAAGATGGACTTCAGTTCGGGCCTTCTACTGGGACAAAATGTAATAACTGGACCTCTGTGACTTTTAATTGAATACCCCTGGTCTAAGGGTTTCAAAGAGCCCACCCACAAGAAGTTTACAAACATTTGGAGCATGGACTCGCTGTGTGTACATGTAAGTTATGACACTGGGCTTAAAAGTGTCTATAAGCTGGCTGTGATATATCTGCGCTGGAGTCTCTGTGTAATAGTTTTTAATTTGTTTTGAGCAGTGGTGGAGCCAGAGGGGTGTCCAGGGTGGCACTGGACACGCCCCCCGGTCCAAGGAGTGTCTGCCTTTAACCTGCATGGTGTGTGTGCGTGCGTGTGTGAGAGAGCATGAACAGTGTTGACCTTCCCGCTGTGGTGTGTGTGTGTTTGTATGTGTGTGGGCATGATCCCTCAACATGGATGAATTCGTGAATCGTTTGTCCAGTTCTCATCAGAACCGCAGACTGTTGTTTTAAACACACCTGGGATCAGTTAGTAACTGTGTTCTTATTTTTCTTTTCAAATCCGGGTCTGTTTGATGTCTGCTATGTCTAATTGCAGTATTGTTTGTTTGGTTGTTTTTTCTTTATGCTAATGTTTTTGTTGATGAACTCAGCATTGTTTTTCCAAATAAATAGTTTGAATTCCTAAATTTATTATTTCAGTTTTGAGTACAGTGAGTGTGTGTGTGTACACACCCTGAAATAGCAGTGGCCACCCCATGTAAAAACATTTCTGAGCGAGTTTTGTGGCTCTGGGCAGCTGGGTGGAGCGTTTCTTTTGTTTGAACGGAGCGGTGAACCGAGAGAGACGAGTCGACTCCTCCAACTTGACTTCTAGACTCTCAGTATGAATGGAAAGGAAGCGGTATTTAAGCAAATATTGGCTTATAATTTTGTGCTAAAGATAAGGTGTCTCCAAACAAAATGACACCTCAGAACTTTTCCTCTTCTCCACTGCAAATGAATTGCGAAACGAACTGAATCGTGAGTCAAAAATCGTGAAACAAACCGAATCGTGGGTTTTGTATGTCGTTACAGCTCTAGCTGATACTATGCTTGGACTAGGTTTAACTTAATTTTTTGCTGGCCTGCTGTGTCAAAGGTTAACCCTGGTATATCTGGTTTGCCCTTTGTGACCAGCGTGACTCCTGTGGCCTCATGCCTGTGCTGTTGTGGCCTGGCCGGGTGATACTCAATTCCTCGATGGTTGCATGTGTTTACGACATGTTAGACCTGTTGATCTATTATTAAAAATGATCTGCTCTAAAAAATGAAAATGGCTTTAGATCTGACTCAGTTGGGCTTGGTAATCATCTCACATAAAAAACCAAAATTTCCTCACTTTTTTATTTAAGAGTTAAATAGTAATGTGTAAAAAGTGTTGAAGTTCCAAAATGTACCATTCACAATTCATGGTCAATACAGTACATACAGTGAGAACAGAGATCTTTCTCTTCTGTCTGTCTTATAGGCACAGTAATGAAAACAGAGTGTTTAAAGGTATGAAGAGTAGTTGCAGAAAGTTTAGGTTGCATAAAACTGCATCTGATGTGTGCATCGGTGGGCTAGCCCCAAACATCATCTCGCTGTACTGACATAATGACAATAAAGCTGTCTGTTTGTCTGTCTGTTTGTCTTTCTACCTACTTACTTACTGCATAAATTTCTTAAGTAGACCTCAAGGGGAAAGAACTACAAGAAAAATGTAGGAAATGTTTTCTTTAAGAGGGTTGTGAAAATGGACTTGTCACAAAATCACTTTTGTTTGATTTTGTGTCTGTACGCAGAACCATGGACTAACATTCTGATTACAGCAGACAGACCAAGCCGACATTGCCTTTGAATTAATGGCACATTCATACATCTAGCCAAAAAAAGAGACATTTCAAATGCCCTGCACAATTCAGCCCGATGAGTCATTCTAGATCATGTATTAGTAGCCCAAATGTGATACTGTGACTGGGAAGTGGCACCAAAGAATGCCAAGAAAGGGCCTCTAGTGGATAAATTAGTAACTGGCCTCAGGAATAATCAATAACAAAATGTGTTTTTTGTTTTTTGTTTTTAATCTGAGCTAAAGCATTAAGGGTCACATGTTTTGCAACGTTGCACGTCATCAGGGGACATTAACTTTTAACCAGTATGGTGAAACTATTGTCAGATTTATCGTAACACTAGTCTGTTTATATGTATTCTGTTTATGTACTTCCATAGTTAGTTATTGTACTGACAATTAAATACAGCAGTAAGTGATCAGTTAATTGTAGGTATTCTACATGCAACATTTTGAAGTACTCCCACTCCCAAACCCTGACTCTCTTGAGCCATACTTTGGAGCTACACCTGTTTAAGGCAGCCCAAAGAAAATAACCCAGCTTATGTTTGGCTTAAACATGTGTACACATTGGGGAGCAGTGCCCAGATTGGACCTCCAGGGCTTAGAGTTTGGCACGCAGCTCATTGGGAAGTTGGAACGGGTCTCCAGGGGGCCACACTCATAGTGTTGGTGAATGGCTGGAGTGGCTGGAATGAAACAGGAAGGTTTATGTACCAAAATATGATTAATTTCATAATTATTACCTAATACATAATAAAGTCATAATTAATTTATACAGGACCATTTTCTCGATCTCTCTTTCTATTTAAGTTTTTCATCACTGTCCCTTTAAGATGGATGTAAATGAGCTCGGTCCTGATTGGCTATATAAAGCAGTCCTGGCTGAAACACTCCTTCAGCAAGAATAAGTGGGGGATAAACCACTGCAGGCTTAATATGTAGGTGTATATCTAATTGTATTGTTTTTTGTGACATCCCAAAACAAGGAATCCAATACGGACTGGGTTTTCCCCGCTGGGTGTCCATGTATAATTTTTAAAAGTGCATTGATATTGGTCACACAATTATCTTTTAAGTCTGTGTGCTCTGTTTTTCTGCGTGCACGCATTTTACTATTTACTGATTGGATAGTTAATGTGTGTTGACATTTTTCCTATACAGAAACAAGCAGGAATGCTTTTACTGTCATGAGGGTGATGACACTAAAATGAGAGTTTTGAAGGGTTCCGACATCTGCAGCTTACATCCACGTCTCTGTCACATGGATGGGAGTGAGCCTCGCTTGTGAAGAAAGACAGAAAGTCAAAAAACCACCTGGGAGCGGATAAGGCTCAACTTTTCAGTCTCGGCACAGTCAACACACACACACACACAGACATGCTAGTGAAACTCCTCCTGATGGCTAAAATTGGGTCTATAAGCTACTGTCACATACCTCCCATCCGCACTGCAGCCCAAAAAGACACAAGGCTTAAGGGCTGTCAGTCCTCATTAGGTCTGGGGAAAGGGAGATTAAATGTATAGCGAAGAGATTTGAGCAATGACAGAGACTGACATCAGCTGACATTTCAAACCACCCTCCTAAATGTCAGACAAGATTGCAGCAATTGTTTCTGTTCTTGTATTACAAAGGCTGTGTTAGTGTAAATTTGTTTTAGTGGCATGCGGCACATGATGTGAATAATTTCAGTTTTCTTAGAAGCTGTAATGCAAATATAGAGCAAGAATGGAAATTGCACGCATTTGAGTGTGTGTGTGTGTGTGTGTGTGTGTGTGTGTGTGTGTGTGTGTGTGTGTGTGTGTGGGGGGGGGGTGGTGGTGGTGGGGTGTTAGCTACAGTCACAGCCTTACATAATGTATGTTTACCTCAATTTACCATGCAACAACTTTGATTGTTTAATTTTAAATGGCACATGTTGATGTGTGGAATATTTTAGGCAGTAGGTGAAATGAATTTGAAATGAATGTGTTGGCAGCAGGAAAAATGTAAATACATAAGGACCTGTGAGTCTTTGACCAGTGGTGATAGGGGTAAGAAGACTAACCCTTCTGGGCAGATCCCACAGAAGAGCTACTGTTGCACAAAGTGCTGAAAATATTCATTGTTGTCTCTGACAGAAAGGTTTTAGAGCATACTGTGCATCACAGCTTTCTGTTAATGGGGCTTCCTGTGATCATCAGAACTGGACCATGGACCAATGGAAGAAGGCTGACTGTTCTGATGAATCAAGTTTACCACATCATATGTGCATCACTTTCCTTGGGTAGGAATGGCAACGGGATGCACTATAGGAAGAATGCAGGATGATGAAGGCAGTCTGATGCTCTGGGCAATGTTCTGCTGGGTCCTGCATTAATGTGGATGCAACTAAACATAAACTATATAAACACTGTTGCAGATCAAGTACACCCCATCATTTTGTTCTCTAATGGTAGTGGGAGCATGTACTGGACAAACCAATTTATGGAGGCCCCACCTCAGAAGTTGCAGGACTTTGGTCGTGTTGGAGAGCACAGCACACCTACGGAGGTCTTGCATCAATGTTTTGATTTATTGGAGATATTTATTTTGGTGGCACAAGGGGAACCTACACAATATTAGGCAGGTGGTTTTCATGTGACCAGTGAGGAACCAACAAAACATTCTTACATTTTAAAGCAAGTTAACCTTTTTTTTTGTTTTGTTTTTTGATTTGGTTCGTGAATTGTTGTTCATTTATTACTTAATTGAAGCAGATTTGTTACAGAAGGAAAACACATAACTCTGCTGTGCCCTTATTATTTAAAGTGTTTGACTAATCAGTGTAGAGATCTATAATGACTAATTAATATTTCTTCACTGTATCAAGTCTGTGATACTTACTTATACTTTCTTTATCTCTTCCTCAGACACCTTCCATTCCCTCCTGTCGTTTGCACTCAACCACACCCTGTCTCTCTTCGACCTGGCCTACGAACCCATCGCTCAGGAATCTCGCCCTTTAGTCGCTACCCTCTACTCTGACCTAGCCCTCTACCTCCATGGTAACAGTGAAATATCAGTGGAGCGTTCCATCCACCGTTTCTATGATGACCTCTTCCCACTGGTGTACCGTTACCTTGTCAACCCGGGACTCCGTTCCTCCTCCTCCTGGTCACCAGAGGGGACTGACTGCCTCCGTGCTACACGTCCAGATGTGAACCCATTTGGTCCTCACCCACAGGCCCTGGCGCAGGGGCTTAGGCGGGTGCTAGCTGGTGGCCGGGCACTGACTCTTGCACTAGCGGCTGGTGCGGAGGTCCTGAATGCCACTGAGTCCGCAGGGATGGCAAAAGAGTGTGGACGGGCACTTGTGCGAATGCAGTACTGCCCGCACTGCAGGGGGCTGACCCTCATCCGGCCCTGTGGGGGGCTCTGTCTGAATGTGATGCGTGGCTGCCTGGCTGGACTGGCAGAGCTGCAGGCCCCCTGGAGACGATTTGTGGACCTGCTAGAGGGCCTGAGTGGGGCGCTGGCCGGAGGGCATGGACTGGAACTTGCCCTGCTGGGGATCCGTGAAAGGATTAATGATGCCATCCTGAGTGCTCAGCTACACGGACCACACCTCAGTGCCATTGTAAGTCATACTGATGCCTGGCTTTCTTTGGTAGTGGTAGTGGTTTCCAGTGCTGGGGACACCTTGCTAAAAAAAAACCCCACACCCTCCTTACCTTCCTAACCATGTTTCTTACCTTCTTTTACAGGTGTTGTCTTGTGTCAAGATTGTTG
>JBBMFX010579634.1:0-14142 GCA_037832545.1 Rhabdalestes septentrionalis | reverse complement strand
TATTTTATAGCCATTATACCAGACTTGCTAGTTGGCTATGAAGTTGTGAAGTGGATAAAAACGAATGGCAAAGCTAACGTCGGTTTGAAGTTAGATTGAGCTCCTAGACTAAAACTTGACTAAGATACCTTGAGTTTTCTTTTGACGAGAACTAGACTAAAATGATGAGAATTTTAGTCGCCTAAAACTAGACGGACAAAAATGATATTTCAGTGACTGAATATGACTTAAGACTAAAAAGCACATTTCGTCACAAGACTAAGACTAAGAAAAAAATAGGTGACAAAATTAACACTATCTCATATTTAATATTTCCCACATTTAACATAAAATGTTAATTCACCCAGTACTGTTGAATTTTGAATCTTTCGCAACAGGATCCAGTCCACTTAATCGATAGGAGGCTTTGCGCGCATGCAGCAACTCACCGATCTACCCACCCAAACCCCGCTCCCACCTCACATTAAAAATACTTCCAACGCCCCTGCTTATAACCCAGCAGAATTATTAACCGCCATTTACAATAATGTGTGCTAGGCAGATAACAGATTAGCCAGTACCGAAGAGGTCGTCCTTGTCCACTGCAGGTCAAGTTGTGCTGTTTTACTCCTAAACACATATGTCTAAGAATTCAAAGTCTCGGGCTGTGTCCGAAATCACATATTTCCCTGCTATATATTATGCGAAACCCAGTATGCGAGGTGAGTAGTATGTCCAAATACATAGTATGTGAAAAACAGCAGACGAGAGGTACCCGGATGACCTACTGCTTCTGGCCAAATTCTGTAGTAGGCATCCGATGAACGCTGCACTATCCCACAAGGCAGCGGGAGAGGCGGCGTCATATTAAAAAAATGGCGGAAAACGGAGTGTATGTACCAGAAGAAAACGTTCCTTGTGGTTAAATTACACTTGTGAGAAAATGCCTTAGTAAAGGTTAAAAAAAGAATGGCATTGCATTTAACATAAAATCGCTTTTGTGACGACACATGACATCACCAACAGAGCGGATGCAGTAAGTCCGAATTCCATTCATACTGCCCTCATTCATACTGTATAGAACGCAGGTAGAGCAGTACGTAAAAATTCAAATGTAGTACCTGCACACGTAGTATGCGATTTCGGACGCAGCATCAGTCTTTACATTTAAAAGAACACTGGAGGGTTTTAACGCTCGGAAGCCAAAAGATATATTTAAATATATTTTGTCACATTTGACTTGTTCTCACCTGTTAAAAATGGGTTTAAGTTCTTAGGAGCAGGATTTGAAGGGATCAACGAATCCAGGTTGACGAGCGAGGCCGCTGTTGGGCCCAGGAAGGCTTCTGGGGTACAACAAGCTCGAGGTGTTGGTTCTGCTAGACTCTCTCCCAGACGGGACAAATCCAACAACTCTGGACTTTCCTCAGTGCGGCCATTAATGTTCACCTGACCTCCATCCATGGCCTCATCAAAAAGATCGCCGTCTAAAAACCAATAGCAGTATTTTGAAAACCAGGCAGTTTATAAAGAAAAGTGAAATCAATTGTAAATGAATTTCTAGATAATAAACTTGAAGAACTAATTCTGATGAAGTTATATAATGCAGGGGGTAGAAGCGAATACCTGAGGGACTTCCGGGCCGTGGAGATGAGCTTTTGACAGAAGCAGCAGACCCCTTTTTGTCTGCTGGAGGAGGAGAGAAGGGATCTACTCCAGTGGCTGCTAAAACAAGCCATACAATGACAGGAATAAGATATAGGATTTATGGTGTAGAATTTTTGTAAAGAAAAAGCTAGTAAGTGCTTTTACCTTTAGGAGGAGGTGTATGCCAAGTTTGATTTTGGAGAACGGGACTGGAGGCATTCTGTGAAGTTTCCCATGGGTCAGGAGGGCGCTGCTGCTGGTTCCAGGACTGAGGCTGAATACTGGATCCCGCAGGGGCCATCCAAGGACTACCAATACCATGACTTGAGGAGCTAGGTTCTAGGAAAATAAGATAACTTCAAAACACTGATATTACAGAGGTGTTGTCGTTTTCAGTAAGGTTTGATAATGCACTGTGAGGTGGACATCGAACCTCTTACCCAAGGGATCCCATGGGTCAGACCTCAGTGGGCCTGCAGCCTGGGCCTGGGCACCAGCCCCTTTCATGTCCCACGCCGTGGCACCAGGGGGCGCTTCTGGGGCCGCAGCAAAAATATCTACGAGATCCAGCATGGCTGACTGCCAGGGGAGGGGAGAAAGTAGTACTTTAAGACAAGAGATTTTTATGGGTCATCCCTCACCACTCTGGGTACACTTGAGAATAGTCATACAAACCCTGCATTGGGGTCATCGGGGAAACTGCAGTGTGAAAAGAAAATAGATAAAGAAACCCTTAGACCACGTCTAAGGTCTTAATAAAGATGAATGATTTAGTGCACCTTTGCACTGCCACACACTCAACAAGATTAAAAGTTAACTTCAAATCAATGACAAATTAGATACAAGACAACATTTGTACATGTTTTGATGTCAAAACAGTAATCCTTTTAGTGTCTTCTTTTTTGGGGTCTATACATTTGCATATAATCTATAGGCAACACATTTGTAAAGTAGATGTAAAGGGTATGGTTTGGACCAAGCCAGATAGAGTTCTTTCATACCCCTCCTCCTTTGGCTTCCATTTCTCGTTTACTCTCCTCGAGAGCCTTCTGGAGCAGCGACTCATCTCCCTGGCGACTTCGCTGCTCCTGAAACCCCGCAGATGAAACAGTGATATGTCAGGAGCAGGGGAACGCTCATTAGCACAGCCTCTGTGGCCGAATTCCTACAAACTACATACATGCTCTTTACTGCCAACCAATAAAAGTGCAGCCAGATGCAAAGAGGAGCGCAATGATTCTGCAGGTCAGAGTTGTGAAGAAAGGTCACAACCCAGATGTTCATGACAGCATTTAGCCTTAGAAGACATCCAATAAAAGTTTCAACATGCCATATGCCACATTACCATTACTGAAACAGCTGCAGGTTCAGAGGACCATTCATAACAATTATTGCCAGTTCTGTACACTGGATTAAACCATATCACATGAACTGAACTTCGAACATTACAGTTTAAATGTATTTAGTGATTATGTAATTACTTTTGCCCTTCAAAATAGGATGCAAGATGGAAGACCCACCTGCTGATGTTCCTCTTTGCTTAGACTCAGAGCGATCTGCAGCTGCGTCTCTTCGTCCATGTCCAAGGCAGCAACAGGAGGGGGACTCTTCTTAGGGAGACAAGTCGGGAACAAAAATGTTAGGTTAAGACATGACCGTCAAAGTTAAAGTCATGCATGATGAGGTTTTTCTCTCCTCAGACAGGACATCCAGGCAAAGAGGCAAGCGTTGCTTTGCCACACCTAGAGGGTTCAGGCCCAAGCACAGATCCGAGCGAATGAAAGACTGTTAGTGAAACGAGCAGCATGGATATGTTAGGAGAAAGAGGACACATGCTGCTCTAATGGTCAGGTGATGGGAGGGCAAAGCCAAAGGAAAGGCGATACATGCAGTATTAATGGAATGGTTCAGTGAAAAATCTAAATCTTACTAGAAATTGTCCTAGATGTAATGAGCCAATACATGTTTGTTGTCAAAATTTTCATTTTGAATGCAGAACTGGAAATACAAGGCTCCCCAAAACATCTCCCAAACCACATTAATATCTAACCTCATCCATAGTAAAAACTTGTGGATGTGGTTTAGGACTCAGTTTGACTGCAATCTATAAAAATGAACAGAAATGTTTTGTCATAGGTAGCTGTTTTCCACAACACCAGGACATAATAATAAATAATAATAATAATAATAATACAATTTATTTGAGAGCGCCTTTCTAAAAACCAAGGTCACCTTACAGAGAGAAAAAAGACAATACATTTACATAAATTAAACAAGCAAAGCAATACAACCAAACAACCTGAATCTAGCTCAGCTTTATTTCTGCTATGGGAACTTTCTTAAAATGGCTGCTGTGTTTGGCTACACTGTGAGGTCTTACATTTCATGGTAAATCATTCAGTGTCCTAAACCATTTCTTAAAGGAGAGCTGAACGTGGCATGACAGGTTTGGGAGAAGTTTTGAAGAATTTTACAAACATTACTTGAGTGATTATTGAATCCTAACTGCTGTTAGTCACTTTAGCCTCACAGTCTTGGCTGCTCAACCTCATGTGGAGCAAACAGTAAATTTTGTAAATTAGATTTTTCTGCAAATCATTCCTTTAACCTCAAACACAACACAGGCACAGAAACAGGGAGGCTGATGGAAGGCGCCCGGAGTTCAGGGTGGCGGGTGCAGCAGTTGTTCCTGGCGTCGCAGTACCTTCTGAGTCTCCTCCTTGCTGAGGCTCATAGCAATCTGGAGCTGGGTTTGTTCATCAATATCCACAGCTGGAGGTTTCTAGAGAATATTGGGCATCAAGTTAGAGTGGGGAGTCCAGCTACAGTCCTAACCTTAGTAAGGGAGCAACTGTACATGCGATTTTTCACCAAACTGTGCTTTTGAATTTGTTAAAGCTGAGGCCACTTTTGCACAGCAGGTGAAAATACAGGTCTGTCCAGGCCTGTGGTAGTCAGAAGGACTGAAAAAACACACTTGAAGATACTAGTAGCCTGTCATTGAATGTGTTCTGATTTAGTGTTTAAAACTGAAAGCTGACATGCTTTTACAGGCAGGCGCTGTGTGATGTGGCCGGCCTGGGAGCACTTACACAGACACACATACATAGATCATTTTCCCCAGGCATCAGTATGGGTCTGTGGGCACTGAATCAATGCTTCAGTTCACTCCCTACAGTGAGATCCGACAGCCTAATTAACAAGCTCCTCATTTGTAAGGAAACACACATGTACAGAAGATGAGGCCAAAGAAAACTGGAATTGGGAATTCCTCAGTTAATGGGATAGAGAAGCATGACTGGAATTGATGAACACGCAATGTGTGGGATTGAAATGCAATGTGTGGGATTCATGTGTTTCATGTGTTCAGACATTCATAAAACTGACCAACGGCCAGTTTGGCTAAGAAGAAATCAGACATTATTCATGATAAGTGCATCACTAGTTAATGCATCGCTATACCTATATTATATCTAATAAACTAGACAAAGTAATTTTAAACAATTAGCTTATGCGTCAATATTGTTACAATACCAGACGATGTCCAAGCCAGAATATTCTGGTCGTCTTTGCATGTATAGATTGCTGAAGGATTAAAGGCCTTTCTAACATTTTAACCCGCAACAAAGAAGGAGAAAATACATGTAATGTGCAGAAACTCACAGCAGCTGAGAAGAGCACACCCTAAATAATGCATGACATTAGCTGATTCACATGGATGACACATAGCAGACTAGGAATGTGGCTAGTGACCTGTCTTCATAGAACACAGAATCAGAGCTGATAATCCTTTGACTATTTTAACCAAGGAGGGGCACAGGCTTCACTAATTGTTGTCTTGCCCTGTTTTGTTGCCCCTCTGTGTATTTATCTCTTGCCCTCTATGTGTATTTTGTCCTGTCTACACTTACGTAGTCCTGTGGTGTTTGTTTTTGTTTTACACCAAGGTCCTGGAGGAATGTTGTTTCAGTGTGTGCTGTGTAAATGGCTGAAATGACATTAACCTATTTGACTAGACTGACATTTAAACACTGACGCCTGATTTGGGGGAGGCGTGGCCCTTGCATAATTTGCAGATCCCAGCACAACTTTTAAGGCCAACAAATATGCAGACGAATCACGAAAAAGTCATAATAATCCTTTTTAATTCTTAAAGTTAATCAATCTATTACACTAACTGTTCCAGTAAAGCAACTGCAGCTTGCATGGGAAGATCAGGAAGCATGTGTCACTTATTAATGTGACTACGGTCTTCACAATACTGCTATTGCAGAAAGCTGCAATGCAAGATGAATGCATGTGTGGATGTTTTAGATCAAGTAATTCCTGTGGATTCGCTTGAAATGCTCTGCTCTTTCACCAGAGTAAATTATTTAGGACAAAATAATGCAAGCTAATTGTCAACCACAGTATTGATTGAGGACTGAGGTTTTGATCCGATGCATCGCAAAATGTAGCAGCGCAGTACTGGTCTTTTGTCCATAGTCTTAGTACAGGCTTAGTACCCGCACTTCACTCCCGCATCTAGCAATCTCGCACAATTCGTTTTTGAATTTCCTTTGGATATTTACTCATTTATTTATTTATTTATTTATTTTTTTGCACTATGACTTTTGCACCACTACGTTTGCACTATTAGCTGCATTATTTGTACACTATGTGTCATTTGTGCCCACATGTGTGTGTTGTGTTTATTGCACTGTATGTGCCTGTAGTTCCTTCAGTGTATGTATATCACTAAATGTCTATTGTTATGTGTACAGAGAGAGAACACCTACCGAAGTCAAATTCCTTGTATATGCAAGTATACTTGGCCATTAAAAACTGATTCTGATTAAATGAATAACTGCTAGTGCATTGTATGCTTCAAAGGCAGATGCTGTAGTAGCACTGAAATGTAAGATCCTCACCTTCTCGCTCTCCTCTCGGCTCATGGCCAGCGCCAGCTGCAGCTGCAGCTCCTCCTCCCCGCTGGTCTGCGGCCGGGCCTGCTCCAGATCGGGGGCCAGATGAGGGGAGGAAGAAGAGGCTGGGAGGAAGAAGAGAGAAAGAAAAAAAAAAGCTCAATTCAACCTTATATTTATTCATTAAAGGAGAAAAAAGAGGCAGCAGAGGCCGGTATGCCAGTGAGAGTCTGGCACTGCCTCTGCATATTAAGATCGTAGTAAGCAGCCGAATCACTGCGGTTCCATGCCCGGGCTGGGAGTGCTTCCCTGTGCCTCTTTGACTCTGTGGGAAGAACAATGGGGAGCCTGTGTGGGCCAGTTTGGATTGGGAGGGTGGGGTGGTGGTTGGGGGGGGGGGTTTGGTTGTTCTTCCTTCTGCAAGCTCCAATACACATAGGTCCACATTTTGGCTGGACCTTTCTGGACAGCAGGCCAGGGGATAGTACAGGGCTGGACGCCAGGCCTAGGCAAGGGTAGACCTCCACTGCAACGCTTCCTAAATCCCTGTGCCCAGCATAGACTTTACTATTTTAAAAATTGGGGGAAGGCTTTTCACTTGCAGATTACTATCTGTCCATGAAGTCTCAGCAACTTCAAGCAAAAAAAGCACCAAAAACAAAAGCATAATCAGCAGAGACATGGTTAGTGTCTGAAGTTTGCTTAATTTTTCACTGAAACTGCAAAGCTAATGCAGCCGAGTAAGAGACGGCACTAAAATAGACTTGGCTTTGTGGCTCTGAACACTATGATACACTGATATTTACTGAAAAATTAACCGTTCTGAGGAAACCTATTACTTGTATTTAAGAGTTTACTGATCTTTTAGGGATTATTCATCATTTTGCTGCCTAACCATACCAACAGTTTGGGGGAAGCAGTGTTGCCAGCAGAGCAGCGCCTCCTGGTGCCCTTTCTAATAGGAATACCGAGTCAGTCCTGTGATATGAACCTGCAACCCTCTGGGTGTTGGCTTGGCTCACCTCTACTCTACTACTAGGATACTGACTGCTTCAAGATACCACAGTTTTAGCAACAGTGTCAGAAACCACATTTACATTACCAGTCAGAAGTTTTAGTGTCCTACAGGGTTTTACTGCTAATCAATTTATTCCATAAACTGCGGATTTTGTCTTGTTATACATTCTAAAGTTGAGTGAACAACTAGAAATGAAATGTCAAATTAAATACGTTTCCTTTAAAAGATAAGAGAATCTGTAACAGTGCACCTCTGGAAGCCTCTTAACTGGTTGTGTTGCGATGCAGAGTCCAATTCTAGACTCTCCTTTAAAAGCACTCGTTTCATCCTATTGACTGTCATTTCATAGCTTGTTAACATTTGCCTGGTGATCCACATTATAATTCCATATATATTAGGTGCCTATTTATCTGTCAGCAGTGATAAATAAAAAAATGACAGGTTAATAAATGTACCTAAATGGTGAACAGACCGTAAATGTATTTGTTAGCAAAGAATACTGATAGTGTGGTAATTAAATATTCAATGAATAATATGCAAGAGTAGAAAAGCTTTTGACTGGCAGTGTACCGAATGAATGACTAAAGTCAGGCTTGATGATCTATTCAAGAGAATCTGCAGTCATAAGCATGAATGGGATCCTTCGAACAAAACTATCACTTTTCAGTGAAAGTTGCTTATTAGTGCACATCCTAAAGCGCAGGCAAGCCTGTGTACGCTCTGTTTCCAAAAAGAAACAACCGTCTCAGTGACGTCAGGAATTCAGAGCTGGAGACTGTACTTCCCCACAGCTACATGGAAGCAGGCCAGCGGTAAACCTGTAAATATTCTCAGTGCCATTTGGGTCCTGGGCAATGGGTATCGGTATGGGGCTGATTTCACTAGAAAATGTTCATAAGGGGGGAAAAAAATAAGAGATCTTATCAAATACTGTAACAAATCTAGCCTGTAACACCACGCTTACCGTGTGTGAGGGCTTTTTGTTAGCTGTTTGTTCGTTCCTGTGGCGTGTTTGAGTGGTTTGAATATCTTTAGACACATCTTTAGGCAGTGGTCCCCAACCTTTTTATCACCACGGGCCGGTCAACACGTGACGATTTTACTGCGGACCGGGCGGGACGGACGTAAATTGTTTATATTGCGAATGTAATAACAAACGTGAATCCACTGTGTATTCGTATGCAACTTTATTAGCAGCTTCCTCGTACCGTTGCGCCAACAACATAGCAAGAACACAACATCAATGTCTCTGTAAACATCCTCTCTGCCCCTAAATAAATATAAAATATAAAGAAAAAATTGTTCAGACTAAGATAATAAATACAATGGAAATAATAAATTTTTTCTTGGGCGGCCGGTACCAATTGATCCACGGCCCAGGTGTAGGGGACCACTGTCTTAAAGAATGGACTTTTGTTAATAACTGCTCATTTTGAAAGCTTAGGGGAAATGTCAGACCCCCCATCAACTATTGCTATATTTTTTTTTAAAGTGGCAATATTGAAGTGAAAGCGCGCACTCAGAGACATGCATGCCGACAGCTCAGCACCCCGCCGCCCCGAATTCTGCAATATTTCTGGAAAAAGATCAGAATAATTTGCCACCGATTCAAAGTCAAATCACACTGCTCGGTGTCAACGTTTAACCACTTATTGCAGTGCCTGGGGTGTGGAAAAAGTACTCTGTGGAGTCTTTGTGTTCTAATCCACCTTCAAAAAATGTTTCTTTAACATATTAGCAATGCTACAGGCGGCACGCGCGTTTCCGACGCATTAAAAACCCAGCTGCAAGTCTGAAAAAATCCTGTGCAGCTCCAAATCTAATGAGCTGGTCTTGTACTTGTGGCAGCCTGGTTTGCAGGCCTGCTCCATAAAGTATGCGAGGAATGAAATCGAGCAGAAAAACCCAATGGAGCAGAACGGCTACTCTGATGTGCTAACAGTAGTCTCACGCACACATTCACACTCCCTGAACTAATCTCACAGCTAAACTATGAAACATTATGTAGTTAGACTCTTACAGCTACCAAAAAAGCCAACAAAAAAACCCAACAAAACTAGACAAGCTTATGACTGGAAACCAATGCACTTCCAACAGAACATTTTATTTCAGCTGTAAAGAAGCATTTCCACAATTACTCAATAAATAATAAATCATTAATTATTATTATATTATAGATTATTTAATAACTATACGTTTGTAAATAATTTATATTTAATTCTTTGAATAAACTGTTCAATGTTTACAGGGTATTTTGGCTATATATTTTAACCAGAGGTCATGTGACTATTCTCTACTGAGGGAAGTATTGACGATCTGCTCAATCAGATCAAGTCAATCAGACTGAAGCTTTTGAGAGTACCACTGAAACAGAGGAAACCCACATTAGCAGGATCTCAAAAATACATGTTTGTACTAATAGTTTGTCTGTATATGAAGTTAGAAATTGCATGTTTACAATGTATCAATGAATCATAAAAATAATCAGTAGATGAGCTGACTCATGAAGTAACAGGACTACTAGACTAGTTCCTGAAAACAAATGCAAGTCATAAATGATAATATACATTCTTGCATAATGACATATTATTTACAAGCTTCTGTATCTAGCATGTGATGAAAATCCGTGTCACTTAAATTTGGCCTTGTAGTTCCAGTGTACAACTTAATGAGCAACACTGATGGGCAATAAACATTTTTATAAACATACAAATAAACATTTGACTGTCTTGGCAGATTGACTGGGGCAAACGTTTTGGGGTAAATTTGATTTCACAAAAATCATGTGACCATTCTTCACAATCTGGTCCTTCATTTATTTTCATCAATCAGCATATTACTATAGACTATATTGACATCCATAAGAAGGCCTACTTTTCTCTGGGTGTGGAGACTATATGGGAAGAATGCAGGTGTTGGGTATCGGGTGTCGCTGAAACGCAGCATGTGAACGGAGACAGAAAATGAAAGGATCCACATATAAAGTTCAAGCAAGGTCACCTGTCTGCCTCTATTTAAATGTATTTAATTATTAATAAGAAAGCTTTTTTCCCAGGTCTAAAATGCCCTGGGGCTGCATTTGCAATTTTCCGTTACACTTTGCCTAGAAGTGGAAAGTGTAATTCCACTCTGGAGGTCCGCAAACACACCTGATTCAGCATGAGAGCTTACGCGGTGTCAACCATGAAAAACGCTGCCAACAATGAATAAACCACCACTGTTATGCAAATAAAATTTGGCCAGTTGTTGTCTGGCAGAATCATTGCTAGTTTAGATCAGCCGACCATATTAAAGAAACAATTCCGTTATACTCATTCTGCTAATGGTTTCTGACACTGTCCAACATGCTGTCTATAAAAAGTACAACAATTAGGCTATTACAGTCTGTCAGACTGTCCGAAACCCCTTATTCAGTCTCGTTCAGATTACTTAACGACTTAAGTGTGTGTTGAGGCGATTGTTAAGCGATGATTTAAATGACTAGTTTTGGCAAAACATCAAATTTGCATATTTCTCCTCACTTATGCCAGATGTTCTCAATCAGCCAAGACATCTGGAGTCCAGACTTTGCTCCTTTGACTTAGAACTTGGGCTGAGAGGCTAATGTTGCTAGCTAACAAACACAACAGGTCAATAGTCAAAGAAAATTTATTCATAAAAAAATTTATTCATGTCAAAACAGTCAAACTGCTTCCCAGCTCTTCATTAAGGTGGTACGGACTTGTGGATGTGGTTTAGTCCGCACTATGACTTACTGCAGGCCATGAAATGGACCTGAACCCAAACAATGTGGACAACCTTTGTACACCCTCCTGAGAACTGAAGAAATGTGTCTTACAATTTCCTTTTTTGTTCGATTTTCCATTTTTTGAGCCTAAAAATATCTTTAAATTTAAATTTCTTTGAATATTTTTTTTTTTAATTTCCCAGTATGTCCACTGTAGAGGACAATGGAACATAATTTAGACAATAAAAAAGTGATATTAAACAAAGAACACATTCAGTTTAATCAAAACTTATAATTCAAAAATTCTGTATCACTTTTCTGTTGCTTGCAAGGACAACAAAACATGTATTTTCATTCAACAGTGAATTATTAGTCATAGAACATCCTCTGGATGGATAGTATCTGTGTTCAAAACTCACTTCAAGGAGTGTTATACATGAATCAGTTTTGTGAAGACCGCCATAAGGATATTGGAATCTGGTCCAACCACAGTCCTCTTTCGTGAACTTTTGTTCCTTACACTTTTGTTCCTTTCTCACGGTGTCCTAAACCACAACCACAAGTCTGCTCCACATTAAAAAAAGAATTTCTACTTGCCTCTGTGTTAAGTGGAAAATTATGTACATTTATTTTTCAGTAAGTTTGTAGGAGTCTAATGAATGGCTCTAATAATCCATTTCTGGCCGCCAGTCTCCACTAAAAAGATCAAACAAACCCGGCTGAGGGGAAATCTGAATTTACCTTAACTACACAGTGCTCTATCCTTCAAAATAAATGTCATAATCGGAGTTTTTTGTAATAAACCTTTTGTCGCACACCCTTAAAAAGGATTTCTCCCGAAGCAATGGTTTTATAGATCCACGAGATAAAAAAAACATTAAAAAATGTAAATGGTTCATTATTAGGTTAAATTGTTCTTCTCTCCAATGGAAACTCTGTGTTTGATCATTTTAAAAGGTACTATAGAGCATCAAAAAGTGTTCCTCTAGTGAACCTGTAGAAGAACAGTTAGTCTGTAGAAGAACAGCTTTTGGTTTTCATAACTTCTAACGTGATTCTTTAGGAAACTAGAGGAATGTTCTTCTATGACAACGCTCAAGAGTGTGTGACAGTCCCTCTTAAAAAACAGACATTCACTTCCTGCTGGAAAAGAAAACAGACCAAGTGGCATTCAACTCTGATTACTCATGAGGACCAGGCCTATTCATAGAAACACCAGGATATTAGTAACGTTGTCACACCCATTAAACACTTTCGTGAAATAAATAGCAATTAAGGATTTAACTGTTTTTTGTTATTCATTTTATGCTCATTTTAAAAGTACAAGCCTAAGCTGCTCTCTCATTAGGTCCTGGCTACTTTTTGTGTATTTACACACAAAATGCTACAGGTGCAGATGCACAGGACTCACATCTTTCAATCCCAGTTGTTTTAGAATAAGCCAAACTCTTAGTATCGGGAAAACAGTTCTTTTTACTCCACTGCATTAAAGAGGCTGGGTGATTGGTCTATGGTTTTTAGGACGCATTTTAAAACTCTTATGATTAGCTAAATGTTTAGAATCTCTAGTGAACTCTGTCCTGTCTTAATATCGGTCAGTATTTAGAAAAGAAAACTCAGTAGCATCTTGAAAATCTCCACTGGCAAGGAGAAGAATGGTGCTTCCTTTTTTATAGATTTTTTTCGGGACTGTAGATCATTCATGTTGCTTTTGAGAAGCTTACAGATGATTGGCTTTAATAAAATTGCACCCCAGATTATCTTCTAGATAGACATCAGTGCATGGCATTTTTGACAACAAATCAGACTTAATGCCTGGTTAAACACATATATTGTGTATTTGTGTGTAATTTATTCTCAGCATGTGATGAGGTTTCCTTGTTTTAGCAAAGGCATTATTAGAAAAAATACAAAGAAAGAAGAACAACTAAAGAATTAGGTTACCTGGGAGAGGATAGACCAAGTTAAGAAACGAGTTGTGTTTTGCCACCAAAACATATTTTAATACGGTAAACATCCCTGCCTTGACAGGATCCCGCACTGAGAGGACCTCAGGACCTAAAAAACTTGTGGAGCAATAAAACCTGCTGCCCCGTACATGCTGGGAAAAAACTGTGGAGGCAATCTTACCATCCTTCCTGGACTACTGTAATGTAATATATAAACATGTGCCTGCCAGAACCCTCAGAGCACTAGACTCAGTTTATCTCTCTGTTCTGAGTTTCATTACAGGAGATCCAATACACACCCCTGTCCGGCTGTAGGGTAAAGGCCGACTGACCCTCCCTAGCAGCACGGTGGGAAACACACTTGTTTATTTTTATTTCTAAAGCGCTCTCAGGCCTCATGCCAGCTTATATCACATCTTTGATCTCTATAAATAACGGGAATGATCAGATGCGCTCCAACGAGTTTCTTTCTGAACTAGGAAAATCCCCTTTTAGCCACTGTGCACCAAAACCACTGAGCTGGAATCCACTACACAATACTCAAGCTGATGTCACTCAACCATTTTAATCTCTTAATTTCTAACAAGCCTGTTCTATCTTTATTCTGTTGTTTTTTTTATTTAATCTTATTCAATTCACATATTTGAATACCGAAATTGTATTATTCAATTTATACTAAGCAATGCAAACTGTCATTTGTTTCTTTTTCCTATTTGACCTAAAGTTGACTTTCACTGTCTTGCTAAGCTACGGAGTGCATTATGTCTCCACGATGCAGAAAAACTTGCCCATGCATGTATTACCCCTAGACTCGATTATTGTAACAGCCTCCAGGCTGCCGGAGTCCTCACCAGAACCAGGAAATTTGACCACATTAGTCCAATATTATCCAGACTACATTGGCTTCCAATCAAATAT
>JBBMFX010579598.1:0-14147 GCA_037832545.1 Rhabdalestes septentrionalis | reverse complement strand
AGAAAAAGAGAGAGAGAGACAGAGAGAGACAGAGAGAAAGAGAGAGAGAGACAGAGAGAGACAGAGACACAGAGAGAGAGAGACAGAGAGACAGAGAAAGACAGAGGGAGAGCGAGAGAAAGAGAGAGAGAGAAAAGAGATGAGAGACAGAGAGCGAAAAGAGAGGGAGAGAGAGAGAGAGAGAGAGATACAGACAAGAAGGAGAGAGAGAGAAACAGAGAAAAGAGAGAGAGAGTGAGAGAGAACAGAGATGAAAGAGAGACGGAGAGCGAGAAGAGAGGGAGAGAGAGAGAGACAGACGAGAGAGAGAGACAGACAAGAGATAGAGAGAGACAGAGAGAAGTAAGAGAGGGAGTGAGTAAATGTCCTAAGACAGAACAACCAAACAAAGTGGGAGAGAAACTGAACAAAGGACACAGGAGCTAAAAACAAGAGAACGAAGTGAAAGCTGATTAAAGGAGAGGACATTAAAGGAGCGAAAACTGAAGCGAGGAACAAAAGATGAAAGACGTCCCTTTTGATTATAATGTAATTGTGACGTGAAGGCGAAAAGGATCTGCGGTGGCGTGTTTGGCTGCGCGGGAGCCTCTCGTAACAAAGCCTCGCTCATTATTTAGACACTAGTGAGAGAACTTACAGTTCCGTCTTCACCCTTCTGTGACAGTGGAGGAGCTCAGCTCCCTTGCAGGAAGCCTGTGAGCCCTTTCTGCTGTTTCTGTTGTTAAAATGGCTGAAATCTGTTTCTAGTGAGGCAGTAAACACCAAGAGGCCTTGATCTATTGTAAAACTGCCACTTTTAGGTGTGCTGTTTTATGTGATGGTGAAAACAGCAGGGCAGGAAAATAAAAGTTAGTGCAGCGTGACACTTTTTAACAGCGCTGTCAACGCTTTTTAGGGCTGACACTTCACTGAGGGGAAGCAAGAGTTTAATTTATTTCCAATGCATTTGCACTGAACAGCCATAACATTAAAACCCCGTCCTGAAAGCGCATAGGCAGCCAGAACAGATCAGCTCCAGCAGTGTTTAGGTAGGTGGTACATTTCAAAGTAAAATCCCCATGAATGCCATAAAACAATGTAGCATCACACCACCTTCTTCCCACAAAGCTTCCCGTAAAATATCCCCATACACACACCTGACCATCCATGTCATGTAGAAGAAAATGTGATTGACAGACCACCTTCTTCTCTGCATTTAACCCATTCACCAAGTGAAACAGCGGTCAGCAGGGGCACAGCACCCAGGGAGCATCTGTGGGGACAGTACTTTGCTCGAGGGTACCTCAGTGGTCCAGTAGCAGTCTTGGGATTTGAACCCACGACTTACTGAGCACAGGGAGAATGCCCCAACCACTAGGCCACCATCTACCCCAGTTAAAGTTCTGATGCTCATTATGGGTGCTTTCAGTGGTGGAAAGAATCAGCATGGGCACCCTGACCAGTCAGACAATGTAGCGAGTTCTGATGCCCTGTTCTGAGCATGAACACTGTCAACTAGGGGTGGAGCCGAACCCAAATACGCAATTCAGAAAGGCACAAATAATGTGTCAGGACAAATAATTTAAAATAATTGTATTCAGGAATCCCCCCCACACACACACACACATGCTCGTGTTCAAGAGTAGATACTGAGCCCGATCTCACACGTTTTCATGCAACCATCACGAAATACTGTTTAATTAAATTACCTGCTCCGAGCACGATTTAGGGCTTTTTTTCATGCGAGGACAATGTTTCAGTACCCGGACAACCTTAACCTTAACCTTACCATAACCGCAAGAGTCACCAGTTAGCTCAGATCCTGTGAAAACACTGTGGGTAGAGAAGCATTGTCAATTACCCCCCGGTTACACGCAAGTTCAGGAGGAGATTTGGGGAGCGGCGGACGGAGTTTGCGCGCTGCATTATGAATTTTACTCAAATACAAATACGAATAATTTTCACTTTTAACAAATACAGATATGAATAGCGGCCGCTCTGCACACCTCTAGTGTCAACCATCTCTGAGGCAGGAACAGATAAGCTGGTTTTCACACCCCACATGCATCAGTGAGTCTGAGGTGCCTCTGTTTTGGATTTGGCACCTGTCAACATCACTCAGATTGCTACACTTGCCCGTTTGTCCCAGTGCAGCGGGTCCTCGGGCTGCAACATGCTAGACACCACGATTTGAGATTTCCACCGCTCACTCCCATAAGAATGTTGAAAAAATTTGACTATTTGAGCAAAATAGAAAAGGATCTTCCTCAAACTAGATTTACAATGTTGGAAGCATGGCATTGTCCAAAATGTCTTGGTCTACTGGAGCATTAACCCTCTATTGTATATTTCACCCTAGTTTTTGGGAGCTTGGGGATCCTTGATAATATATCAATCATAAAATGTCCCACCCAAGCCCCACTAACAGATTTTGGTTTGTTGCCTCAGGGCAACAAGATGCTACAAGGGTACTAAAATGACCAGGTATTGTATATTATATATTCAATGAGGAACAAACAAGCAATAAATACATTAGAAGTTTTATTGCAGCAACAACAACAGTTTCAACAAGTTTTATTTCAACAAATAAAACTGTTTTATCAATCCGTGGGTTAGGGTTTCGCTGCACCGCTTGTTTGTGTTTCTACATTTAAATATAAACACAAACATATTTATTTATTTATTTATGTATTTATTTACATAAAACCTTGGTGTTTTAGTAGCCTTGTAGCATCTTGTTGCCCTGAGGCACAAACCAAAAGTGCTCTTATGGCACAATGTTGCCCTGAGACAACAAATAAATATATATAAATATACTAAAATGTGTCTTTACTCAATCAGATATGCTTCTTCAAATATTCATATGCGTCACAGATATTTATGTAGAAAATTATTTTAATTAACATGTTAAAAATTAATGTTATTACATACCAGCAGGACTGGCAGGGAGGATTAGAGTGTTTGCGCTGAGTATCTAAGAATTAAGGGTGGGGAGGTATTTGGGGATTTTAAAGGGACAAAACCAAAAACCAACTTTGGATGGATGTGATCTTCAGGCACCAAAAAACTACAATATTAAACAAACCTGATTCTTTAGTGTTCAAATCTCTTCATGGGTTCCAACATGGTCCATTGCCGCACTAAAGCTAAAAAGCTACCATGCAATGAACATGAATATGAGCATAATCCATAAACACTGCCACCCTCCCTGCACTGGACCTCACTTAAAATACACTGAGGTGGAATATAAAACTACTTCTCTGACTAATCAAAATGGAAAATTCTCTGTGGAAATTGTGCATCCTGGGTCTTCTAGGCTCCGGAGTAGGTTCTAGGTTCAAGATTTCAGTTTCTTTATTTGTCACATGCCTAGGACCACTCCTTTTTATAAATGGGGTAATAGATGGGCAACATATTGTTTTGTTGCCTGAAGGCAACACCGGGGTTAAGATTGCCCTTCACTGAGAGTAAGGTGTGTCCCAATTACGGATGGATATCGTTAAGGTTTTAACGGTATTACTACTTTTATCGATAACACTTATCGATTCAGTACTTTATCGGTACTCTTATCGGTTCTTTTATTGTGTTTTTTAAATTAAAAACTAACTGAGAACAGAACAGCAACTTTTCAACCCTAATTCTAACCCGAATCTAAAAAAGTTGGACTCACTGAAAATTAATTTTAGATATGCTCTGCTTTATAATTTTTAGTTCTTTATTATTTATCTTCATTATTATTGTTTGTAAATGCAGCACTATAGCAGTGCAGGTCATATTAATGTTTAATATTTATTAAGGCTACTGCACAATACTCTAAATATTTAGCCTATATGTAGGCTGTATGTAACTGAATGTGTGTTTATTCAATTATTAACACTGATTTAGAGCCCTTATGGGATGTTTATGTCAGAGCATACACACCTGAGGAGGCGTATAATGAAGTAGAAGCTAGCATTTCTCTATCTGCACATATTGCACTTTGGATGGATGTTTTAACAAATTTCTCATGTTTCCACCTTTAGAGCAAAATCTAGTTGCACTTGTTGCAGCAAGCATTGTCCGAGTCCACATGGGTGAAATGTAGCCGTACTTTGGATCATTAGGCTCTCTCCACCATCGTCACTCCATTAGAACGAGCTGTTTTACCTTGTGTGCGTTTGACCCCTTTTGCCTCTCGTCTTGTGTGCACGCGTGCTCTCTCCTTTCTCCAGGACTGACAGCAGAACCGTTACTGTTAAAGCTTATCGATACTCCGGTTGTTTATAATTAAGCACCGGGGCCGAGTAAGAACCGGGTTTCAGTACCTTTCCCTAGTCTCGATGCGTCTGTTTTTATACTGCTTGTTCAAAAATTTTAATTGATAAAAGGAAAAAAGACGTCAGACACCACAAATGAATTATAATACTTTTGTATATACTATATATAATTTTGTGTATATTATAGAACTTTATAATAGTTTATACTATAATACTTTAGTATAATTATATACTAAAATATTAAAATATGAATACTTTGTTGCAAAGCTTTTTGTTGTCTATTACACTACACTGTGCCGTTCGGGGGTGAAAACGCACAAGACTGGTGAAAAAACAGTCCTCCCAGTGAACTTTCACACACACACACACACACACACACACACACACACACACACACACACACACACACACACACACCTACTGGAGTGACTGCAGGGTTAGTGCACATTACAGAAAGAAAACTCACCAGACGATTTTATTCTGCATTTATTGTTCTGCCCTTTAAGGAACAGAGCAAGATTTAGTTGGTTCCTGGGTTAACTCCTTTTATGGCCGTGAGGGGGTGTTATGTGTTAAATTATTGTTATTTTTTCCCTTATAAGGAGAGTCTTGTTTGTTGTGTGAGTGAGGGCACTGTGACTCCATCGCTGTGTATTTTAGGGGCCTAGGAGATGTGAATTTGGGACCTTGTTGAAATTTTTGCTGGTATTGTGAATTTTTTTCTATTTTTCCCCTTTATTCATTAATTTTATATCAACGTTTATCTTGATTATCTGTTTTAAGCCTGATTAAGTTTCACTGCTCAGAGTTTTTGGCCAGACCGGCTCACGTTTGATAGCTTCTGTTCGGTTACCAAACACTGACATGTAATTTGCTGTTTGGACTTTCCCCTTGATAAACCAGTCCCACAAGATCATAATAATCTTTAAGGACTAAACATTCTCTTTAGATTCACCCTCATCTACTTTATAAGAGCAGTCTTGTGTTATTTTGGTGTATATTTGTGTTTGTAATATTGATGAACAACCTCATCTCAGATTCAGTTTCTTGGCTGATGAAATTAAATTTTCCTGAAATAAGTGCTGGTTCCTGTGATCTATTTGTGCTTGCTTTGATGTGAAACGCCTCAGTAATGTTTGCAGAGAGGCAGCTTCATATCCTGATGCTCCCATCTCCCAACTTCACGGAGGGAATGACAGACTAAGTACTAGCTGTTATCCTCGTATGTGTGCTGGTGTCTCTCTTACCCTCTTTATCATCAGTCGGAGAGTGTTAGTGGTCCCAGTAACTTTCCACTCGCATGTTATTACATACCAGCAGGACTGGCAGGGAGGATTAGAGTGTTTGCTCTGAGTATCTGAGAATTAAGGGTGGGGAGGTGTTTGGGGATTTTAAAGGGACAAAACCAAAAACCAACTTTGGATCTTCAGGCACCAAAAAACTACAATATTAAACAAACCTGATTCTTTAGTGTTCAAATCTCTTCATGGGTTCCAACATGGTCCATTGCCGCACTAAAGCTAAAAAGCTACCATGCAATGAACATGAATATGAGCATAATCCATAAACACTGCCACCCTCCCTGCACTGGACCTCACTTAAAAAAACACTGAGGTAAAATATAAAACTACTTCTCTGACTAATCAAAATGTAAAATTCTCTGTGGAAATTGTGCATCCTGGGTCTTCTAGGCTCCGGAGTAGGTTCTAGGTTAAAGATTCCAGTTTCTTTATTTGTCACATGCCTAGGACTACTCCTTTTTATGACTTTCCTTTTTTATTTGCACTTTTAATGCACATGTAATGTTCTTTCTCCAATTTTTCCATCGCTGTAAAGCATATTGCATGAACTTCTGTGTGAAAATGTGCTACATAAATAAACTTGAACTCGACTGTGCAATAAGCATGTTTAATTTTCGATTATACACAGATCTGAACATTTCTAAAACAAAATTTAAACAAAAACAAATACAATTGAAAAGAATGATAAAAGTAAGTACAATTTAAAATTTAAAAACACAAATCTGAACATTTCTAAAATGCATTATCAGGGAGATAAAGCGTCGGGCCTGACCTTCTGACCTGTAGAAGAGCTAAGATCCAATAACAGCCAGAAATGAGAATTTATCCTCTTTCAAAACTCCTGCATCCGGTGTCCTGAGTTACTGTTACCGGCATCTAATTAAACGTGAGCACATTATTATTTTTCATCTGGAGCCCTGTTACAGATAATCACTACTGTTACTACTTTGTTAATTACTGCAGTTCATCCGCTCTGGCCTTTCAGCTTCAGGTACATGCTTTATCTCTAACTCACAACAGATGAGTCAGTTAGAGTTTTCTTTTAAATATACACAGGAAAAATGGCTGTGTTTATTTAGATAGTAAGATCCCCACAAGACAGGCTGTCAGTCTGTAGCATTTCTTTTCACTGTTTTTTTCATTCACTGTAAAAGTGACTCTATTTAAGCTTTGAGTAAAAAGTAACAGACACCGCTCTGTCAGGTAATATCAGAAATCTACAACATTTACAATCTCAAATATGTCAAATATGAAAAAAAAAACAATACTCAGTCAAATAAAGAAACTGGGTGTAAGGCAAAAACGAACTGTTATAAATAGTAGAGGTGGGCCTATCCACGTTTTTCAGGTTCAGATCCAATTCCGATACACGACTGCTGATACAGATTCCGAAATAAAACATCTTTTTACTTCAATATCAGCATTATTTTGTTGAAATTGTGCTGTTTGTTAGTAAGGTTACATCACAGAGTAAATAAACACTAAGCACTTATTAGAGGAGCAAAAAATATCCAAAACTGCACTGAATTTAAAGGAGTTCCAGAGGAATTTATTTACAGTTCAGAAAAAGGCAACAGCTGTAAAATCAAAAACACAACAATCTTGGCTGAATCATTTAAATAGTTCAGGTATTCTGTCCGTTTTAGCAGCAACGTCTGTGTAAAAAAATAAAGTGCAAAACTAATAATTTGAAATAACGTGAATTCAGAGACATGGCAGGGCATTGTAATCTCACCACTTTTGTATTTAAGGTGGACCGGCCGAGATGCCCAGCTTTAGCCTTGTGGTGTTTTGAGGGGGGGAGAGGGCAAAGCAGACAACAAAACACAGAAAACAGCCCCTAAATAACCACAGAGAGAGACTGAGGGGGAGCTAAGAGTCTTCTCTTTTGTGTTGTCTGCTGTACATTTGTTGTGTTTTTGGAAAATATCTGCTGCCGACACATCTTGTATTACAGTTTAAGGTCCCGCGATATCGGAACCTGATATTGATATCATATCGGACCGGGCATATCTCTAGTTTAAGCATTTAAATAACTTTCTGTTTTCTTTTCAGCATATTTGCTTTCTGGTTTTATTTACATTTCATATAACACTCCAGGTTTTATGAAGACTAGGTTGTACCTGAACTTTGTTGCAGACCAGGAACATCCTTCATGATGGTGGTGTGCTCTAATATGGCAGCTGGTGTTCTAGTGGTTAAGGATTTTCCTCTGCAATCAGAGGGTTGTGGGTTCAAATCCCAGCACTGCTAGTGCCGTCACTGAGCTTTCCTTGAGTGAGGGACCGTTCCCCAGTGCCTACCTTGTCGATGGCAGCCCCCTGCTGTACTTGGTGAATGGGATAAATGCAGAGAAACTGTTTCACATTGTTCACTCTGTGTATTAAAAGGGGCTGCCTTACTTGAAGGGGCCAATATGGGCCCCACTTAAGAGGACTGCGTTGGATAGATTAGGAGATTGGGGCCCTGACCTGCCTTTAGGACTCCACACCACTGTAATGGAACGCTTACATTGCATTTCTGGTGGTGCTGCCACCTGTTGGACAGCATGAAATCCTACAAAACTGACCTCAGGCTGCAATAACAGACTCCAAACTTACAACAGCTGTTTCCTTGTGTGGAGCAAGAGTTGCTTTAAAGGTAGCTGTATCTGACATCAGGAACTACACTGGGCTCCAGATGATGACAGTACGACTAGATTATTTTGCGACTATTTTTTTCATTTCTGTCATCCCTCACAACCAGGAGAAACTAAAATAACTCAAATACACGAGAAGTGACTTCTCATGATTTTGTGCAGATACGCTCATCCTGAGTCTGCTGTTCCTCCTACACTGTCCCGTGATTACAGTGAGACTCGGTCCAGAGCTGGTGATTGGATTTTCGGCTCTTTTAATGAATCGGATCATTTGGATCAGATCACTAAGAAGATCCAGCTGTTTTGGCTCATTCACAACTGTCATTTTTGAGAGCAGTGTAGATGGATGGAGTTTGGTTTGAAAAAAAATGTTCGAAAATATCCGAAAAATAAACTACACGAGAATCACTGTGTTTTACTTTAGTCCAAGTTTAGACCAAGTTGTGTAAGACTGGAAACAAAATGTCCAGTGAAAAAAATGTTTTTTAATCACATTTGACAGAGATTACGGCTCCTAAAAAACAATTTGACTCCAAAATGTTTTGTGTTTAGAAACCAGTGGTTCCAATGTTTTGTTTTTTATCTGGAGCCCTGCTAGAGATAATCACTACTGTTACTACTTGGTTAATGATTGCTGTTTATTCCCTCTGGCCTTTCAGCTTCAGGTACATGCTTTTTGTCCAAATGAAACAATAACACACTTGGCCAGAAAATAATTTTGGGATTGCCCTGTCATTAAATGTGGTCAGAATATGGGACATTAGAAAGCTTCACTGTCTAGCGATCTTGCACATGTTGCCTAAAACGGCTCCTTAATTAGAATGCTGCATCTCGAGTTGACTGCACCAATGATAAATTCACCAGATTCACCAGTGACTCAAATAACTTGTAATTACAGTTTGGTGATACAATTCATGCCCACGCCGCGTGCAGCTGGGATAAGAGTGGAAAACATCAGAAAAGACACAAAAGCTGAAGTTGGCATTAGATTGAGGAACTCAATCTGTAGCGGTGCGACGTCCGCACATTGCGGCCACGAGTTACATTTTATATGGGACTTTTATTTTGAAAGTATGTCTATGTTTGCGTCAGTAGTCACTGTCAGCTGTCTTGTGTTTAGTCAAAGTGATTGGGCTTTAGGATTGACACTGAGTGTGTTTAGTATTTAAGTTCTTTGAATTTTAGTCTTATTTGCTGAACCCCTGCTGTTTGGTGTTTTTTTGTTAGGCCCTTGTGCCCTTTTGTTTTGTTCCTGTAGATTCTGTGACCTTTTGTATTAAAAACCACAGAATGGAACCAGCATTTGTGCCTCACCTCACTCTCCCCGAGTGCCAGCTGTGAGGAGCAATATGTCTTAAAGTGCCTAAAACCAGGTGTTCTCATAAACCACAGTTCTCTGGGTTTAATAGCCAGGTTTAAGATTCAAGATTCAAAGCGTTTATTGTCATGTGTACAAAAGAAATTGCATTTCTCTGTGCAGTGAAATACCTTTTTTGCTGTCCACAAACAAATGCCGAGTTAAAAGTAAATAAGTAAAAGTAAGATACAATGAAAAATTAAAGACTAACATTAAAATATATAAATATTAAAAAGAAATAAAATTAAAGATAAGTAAAGACTGAGCGTGTACAGATGTGGACAAATATAAATTGTGCGATTACAATGAAGGACTGTGCAAAGGAGCAGAAAATTATGAAGTGGATGGATGTGCAAAGGAGCTTAAATCAAATTACATTAAGAAACATAAAGATATAAGCACATTAATTTAATTTTTAAACATAGATTTAAAATCACTTCCCATGTATTTTTCAATGACCACTAAGGTCTTTGCATAATTAAAATTTAAAGAGAACGCCAAGGTTGCATAAGGCTGCATCACGACAAACAGGAGATACAATGAAAATCTGAAATCTGAAATAGTTTTCGAATGTCACCATGTGAGCATCCGAAAAACATCTAACAACAAATCAGCACACAGGGCACTCAGGCGTCTCTGGGAAATCAGGGAAATGAAAGAAAAAAGGGTGAAATTTAAGTAAAATGTTAAAATGTTTTGTAAACAAACACTATGAACAAGATATTATCTACATAAAATGATTATAATATCAGCACACATGTCTTTGGGTACATAAACCAGCACTACTGATAATTGAGCAGAGTTTTGTTTAACTTGTTTAATTTACAACCCAAACCATGAACTGCGCTCAAAGTAGGCCTCACTTCATTCTGTAGCTCCATAAAATAAAAAAAATCCAAACTACCAATTACTACCTAGAGACAAACTTTATTTTACTTGGTCTTCTATGTTATCTGTAATTGGACATCATTCAGAAGAAATGGGATTAGGGAGTTCGCCCTGTGCTTTCTTACTTTTGAGGAGATAAACTCATTAAGCAGAGAAACTCAGGGGAAAACTCACTAAACGTCTCTGTTCCTGAAGTGCTGCAGACTCCAGGCGCCTTATTTAGTTTTCTGCATTTCACAGTGGTAAGCACTGGAAGTAAAAAGTGGATTCAGACAGAGCCCCACAGGAGTCCTGGTCCTACGCCACAGCAGCCGTTTACATCATGAACTCCCCCCTTCCCCGGTAATCCCGTTTCTCCCGGCGTTTTGTTGAATTCAGGCTGCGATGAAAGATTACTGTACCTCAGAGTCACACGTGACTCAGAAACTTCTGAATCTTTGTTCCCTGCAGCAAAAGGAGACACATCGCACACACGAGTGGAAAAACCTATTTTTTACTTTTATAGTCTTCCAAAGTCCTCTTTTTTACAAAATAATATTTATCCTCAATCGGCTCCATAGTGTTTTAAACATTTGATTTTATTGAGTTAAAAACTTTTAGGTAGATAGTGAAAAGAAAATCAAATCAAACCTGTGAATGAATGTTCTTTTGTTAGTTTTTACCTGTTACAATTAAAATGGTCATTTTACAGTTTATGCTACATACCATAATGTTATTTTAGTTACATAGTTTGTTACATAATTAATTACTTTTTATTTCAGTTTCCAGTCTGTATTTAAAAATGTTGAGTCAGGAAAAGACTGCAAAGCAAGACTGCACACAAACATTTCTTCAAACAAAAATAAAGAGGGTTAGTACTGTAAAAAAAAAGTCATGTAAAAATGTTCAGGAATGCTCAGGAATGTAAAAACATATTGATCCTTTTAAAGGCTGCAATGACACATTTGCCTCATTGTGTCTGTGCCTCGGTTAAGTACATACCTGGATGCATAAAAACATTTTACAATTAAAAAAGACAAAAAGGAGTTTCAAAATAAAGAGGGAAGATCAGTTCTTAGTGCCCTCCTGTCTCTCCTTGTTGAACGGTGTATTTATGTTTAGGCCATCGTGCCATCGTGCCTTTATATCGTGCCATCGTGCCTTTATAAATAAAGGGAATAAAGAACAGTGGAACTCTACGTCTGCGCCTCTGTTCTCGACCCGAGGGCAGGAGATGACATTTGCAGTAACATCCCTCATCACTTCAGCATGAATTGGCAGATAATGGCCAGTTGTATGTAGAGCATTGAGTCTCATCCATACACTGTGAGTTCACAATAGGCTGTTTTTCACAGCTTATCTCCCACATATTGTTTGTGTGGAATGTTATTAACGATGTTTTGATCTACAAAAAAAAAATCCATATGGCCTCTTTAACTGATCATCTAGCTTAAAACACACATATTCTTTTTCTGATCTTTCCAGTGTTTCTTATTACAGTTGGAATTTCACGCACATGAAACTTCATCAATAAACCCAGAACACAACTGTTCATGAATAATAATAATAATAATAATAATAATAATAATAATAGTAATAATAATAATAATAATAATAATAATAATAATTATAATTATAATAATAATAATATAGTGCCTTTCAAGGAACCCATGGTTTGTTTACATAAAGTAGTACATCAGAGACCAATTGGAAATATTTGCACAAATGAACGTAGATTGTCCTGATGAGAAAGACTGAGGCCTAAAAGCCTTGGTAAATGACAGTTTTCGTTAATGTGTTTGGTTGTGCGTGATACATTTTGTACACAGCGCGTGCATTAAAGCCCCAACCAGCCATTCCGGAAACAGCAGCCACTGCTTTGTAAACGCTTCAGAATAATAAAGCGTGCAAAACTTATTGCATGTTTACTTTTTTCGTCTTTCACAGTGATTGAAATCGTGTTGTGCTTTTACACAATTAAGTTATTCATGTTCTCCTTATTATACGATATTTTCTGACTCTACTCCCCTTGGTTAGAACCACAAAGCTTTGTGCAATTGTTTGTTTTAGCAGACATACAGTCAATGTAGCGTGATACATTTATCAGATCGTTTATTATTAAATTCTCGTGATATTGATGTGATTAACAACACCACAATCTGTCACAGAACGCTTTGGTTAGGATACTGTGGTATCTTCAGGGTGGAGATGGGGCTGGGTCGGTCATATTAAAGGCTTCTAAACTTTTATTAATGGATGAGGATCAATCGAGTTGAATGTTTTAACAGAGGAAAATGTTCTTTTAAAGTCTCCAGAACATCATGATGCACCTTCTAGCACCTCACCAGTGGGTGACAAATGACAACTGGGCATGAATCTGTCACTCCATCATCATTCATCCTGTCCTGTACTCATTTGGACTCTGGATCATCAGCACTTTATGATGTTTCTGCAAATCTGAATTTTTTGTTCATACCTATTTGTTTCCACATCCTCCTTTTTCTCCTATTCTTTCTATCGCATGTGTTTTGTTTTGTGTTTTGTTTCGTTTTGTTTCGTCTTATTTATTTATTTATTTATTTATTTATTTATTTATTTATATTAATAGGGACTTTGTCCCCCCATAGCCTCTACTTTTCTGACAAGACCTAACACCTGATTTAGGAATATTGTTATGAGGATTGGATTGCATACAGCCACAAGAGCGTCAGTGAAGTTGGATGCTGATGTTGGGTTCTTAGTTCCGGATCATAAACACAGAAAGTACTCCCATGCTCCAGAGAAAAGTGCCACTGTTACACATTACGGTACCTTTGGTCATCAGGCATTGGGACTTCTGTCTAACGTGCTGCTGCTACAGTGCCGTGAAATTTAAGAGGCTGTTTTGGAAGTGTCTGGATAAGAGACTCGGCTTAAAGCTGCAGCTGGTAGAATAGAGCACAGGGAGAATCAGAATCAGAAAACTTTATTTATTTCAGAGGCAATTGCTAATGCAATGACTGCAAAGACAAGAACCATATAAAATATGAAGTTAAAGATAGGAGACCACTTGGCATGAAAACGTAAGGATGGTTTCCTCCTTTTCTGCACGACTCCTACCTCCGTGTGGTTAAACTGCAGCTTTCCCAATGATTTTACCCCTGAATCAACTAAACTCCACAGGTTTTGTTGTGACTTTCACTGGACTGTACTATATCTAGAATCTTTATCTAGAAATATTGTCATCGGCTAGAATTCCTTTAAGGTCCCCTATATCCCTCCATCTCGGAAACGCTGAACTCATGTTTACATTTGTTTGAGCTTGGTCTTATTCTTTCTGTTTCGCTTTCTGCTGCTGCGTTGTTTTGTCATGTTAGCTGTAAAGAAGCTGTGGGTCTTTACGTTTAGGATGTTTATCAGATGCTTTTATCCAAAGCCCCTTCCGTTCCCTACCTACAGGGGGCAGTCTCCTTGGAGAAACTGAGGTTTAAGGGTCTTGCTCAGGAACCCAGGGGTGCTGAAGGTAGGATTTGAACCAATTACCTCTTGGTCTAGACACAAGTGCCCTACCCACTAGACCCCAACAACCCATAGTTTTTACTTAATGAGTGAGCTCTAGCAGTGATTGGCACTCTCACAGACACTCCCCCTGTCACTGGTTGGTAGTTTTGTGGGTGGGTGTGGCCTAGTGTGTAGTATTCTTACCTCTGGACCAAGAGGTCATGGGTTCGAATCCTACCTTCAGCACCACCACTGGGTTTCTGAGCAAG